>JAWDGP010006834.1:680000-740000 GCA_033675545.1 Elysia crispata | reverse complement strand
CTAATAGTTTGTTGTTGTATTTTCCTTGTTTTTTTTTTTTTAAATGGTAGAGGATACTTACTTGTTCTCTAGCTCTAAATCTCTATGGTGTTATTTGAATATACTTATTGTACCGAAATAATTGAAGCCTCATTTTGGTATGCTAAACAAACAGCCGTTCTATGACAAGTCAGCCACCAATTTATTCAAGCAGCCCTGTTTTGACACGTTCAGATCTTTATTGTGACGCTATCCTCCTTTGTAGCGATTAACAAACAATTTATTATGTGGGTAGAAAATAAGGCGAATTTTAGTGTACCAGTTTGTGGAATGGGTATCGGCCTCGCATGTAAACTCCATGAAGATTGATAACCCAATACAAGACTGCGGGCAGTGTCAGTCAGCAAAGATTCTAATACGCACTTTAAGTCCATAATTATGCGCTGCCTCCCGACAAAACTGACTCTTATACAGTTTTATACCTAATGCAGAATACTGAGAAAGAGCGAGAGAGAGGGAGAGAGAGAGAGGGAGAGAGAGAGAGAGAGAGAGAGAGAGAGAGAGAGAGAGAGAAAAGGAGAGAGATTAGAAAATGAGAAGCCAGACAAAATATAAAGAGTCAGATAAATAACGCACAAAGTTAGAGAGTGGAGGGTGAAAGAAAGAAATATAAGGAGCAACACAAAGAAAGCCAGAGACATCTCGGTCAATGACATATTTATTTATTTATTTATTTATTTATTTATTTCGTCAAAAAAAAAAAAGAAAGAAAAGAAATTGGTTTCCATAACTAAGTACCATAAACTGGAGATGGACTGCCGGACATTTACTCAGCTTTCTATTATTCTGTGACCTCAATGCAAAGGTCAAAGATATACAAATACAATGTACCTCCACGGCAACAGGTAGAGCAAGCATTTCTTTGCTCTCTGCATAATCATAATAAAGTACCGCAACCATCAGAATTGCAATAACTCCCCGCCCAGTTACTATACATAAAGTCATAAAACAAATCTTGTTACGTATTCACAATGGAAAGGGCATGCTTCTTTTGTCATAAGTTGGAAACGCTCTGGGTAAAATATTCTAATTCATGGGTTGTTGAAATACGACCTACAGCCCTTGAAATCCTCTTGAATGCTTGGACAATATTTCAAAGTCAAGGCTCATATTGTTATAGTTTTAACTTCACCTTTGACCTTTTCTTCAAAAACACCCCACGCGCTAAGGTGTGACGGAGTCAAAAAAAGCTACCTACCCTTGATGTCAACGATGAGAGAAAACCTTTCCTTCTCACTCAACAAAACCTAGAAATCTAGATTGAGGGGCGAGCGATAAACTAGACGCATAATGGATAGTACAGAGCTACCTGCGCGTGCTTGTAAGTACAACACTACAGTTTGAAGAGAATATTAGAGTTTTTATTTTGTTATTAAGTTTTTAGGTGAGATTTTGTGTATGTACGCGTTTGTTCCTATTTGTTCATTGCTTTTTGAATACCGAGCTTCTTTAACCTTCTTCGTGATAACGTGGTGCAGTGGTATTTCGTTTATATATATACAAATATGTATGTATGTTTAGTGGAAATACAAAATACATATGAGTGAGAAGGAGAGAGAAACAGAGAAGAGAGAGAGAAAGAGAGAGAGAGAGAGAGAGAGAGGGGGGGGGGAGAGAGAGAGTTAAATGTATGAGATAAGGAGGAATAATTATGAAAGAAGCGGTAAAAGATCTTCAAAACGAAAAGCCATAAGACAAAAGAATGGAAGGAGATGATAAACAGAATTAGTGAGAACCAGTAAGATAATTTAAGTGACACGGAAGACAAAGAAAACAAAGCCAAAGAGGACGGATTAAGATGGGAATGATTTTGATCGTTTGAAAGATCAATTAAAAGAGGGACTGAGATAGAGAGAGACTCAGAGAGACTCAGAGAGAGACAGACAGAGAAGAAGAAGGAGAAAAGGAAAAATACGAGAAGAGAGAGAGAGAGAGAGAGAGAGAGAGAGAGAGAGAGAGAGAGAGAGAGAGAGAGATGCGTTTACACCGACACGGTTAGATTTGCAAAGTAGAGATTTCACAAATCCTCTGAACCTTATACAAAAGCATTATATCGTTTTATCCTTACATAATATGTTCAGATTTATCGACACAGAAATGGACAAAAAACATCCCATCCCTCGCCTATTAATAGCTAAATAAAGAAAGAGAACGTTCGATTCAGCTAGCTCTATAGGACAGCTCAACAAACATGAAAGGGGTAGGAAAAAAAATGAAACTATTCAATTGCATCAGGCAGATGCGCTATAGACACTCTTTTCTATAAATGAATCAGAGTTTTTAGAATAAATCATCATAATCATAAAGTTGTATTTAAAAAAAAAAGTCACCTGGAAATTCGAGTAGATAAATGATTCTTAAATTAGTCAAGTGACTTATAATTTCATTAGATAAAAATTATTTATTACAACGTAACGATGACTTTCTGAAACACATGTACAATCATGTTGGATTCTCTTTATAATAAGTGGATGCAAGTAAGAATAAAGGATAAAGAAAAGTATGAGAAAAGAAATCTCAAACAGCATATAAATATTATTGTATTGCATTATGGGCCGTATCAATCAATGAAAAAAAAATAATGATTTTAGCAGAAGCCATGGTGTATTGTTGACTTCCTACAAATTACAGATTTTATGAGTAACAGCCGTAGTTCCATGGTATACCACAGATCAATCATAATTCATTGTGTGGGTGTCGCTGCCTATGGATATCCGATAGAAAGTTGAACAAATTCGCTATTAACTTAGATGTGATTGAGAATAATTTACTTATTATATAAAACCCAAAACGTTTATGGTTCACACGAATCGTCCCATTATCATATAGGTAAACAAAAAGAAAAAGAGAAGATTTGAAATCCTTCTAGGCAGAAAAATAACTCCAGCTGCTTACTATTCGTGTCTTGTCCTGCTCATTTGAAAAAATGTAGAAAAAGATAGAGGAATACTAATTTATCTATTTTCTTCTGATATTCTCTCTATTTTCTCACAACTACACACATGGCCTATCTCTAGAGAGTAAAAAAAAACAAAAAAAAAATCCGAGTGTTCAATCAACAAAGTAAAACCTAAGAATTGTAAGGCCGCTGATAGACTTGGAAGAAAACAAGTATATATCTAAAGCAAGTTAAAACTCAGAATCAATTATTCATCAGAGAAGAATAAAGTTTTCTTTCCACACACCATAAACCCCACCCATCGCATTTTTTCCGTCTCTTTTCTGTGTCTCCTTTTTTTTAAATTAAAGTAAAGGGAACATATGTTTAAACTCATTAAGTTCAGTAATTGACTGATATAGAAACTAATGGGTTAAAGTTACCGTTAGGAATAAATTCAAAAAAAAAAACAACAGAATTTTTTTAAAAGTTATAGTTCGAGCTAAATATAACTACCTAATTCTACTCGTTAGACAATCCTTTAGGTTAAAAAAAAAAACGCGTCCTAAATTGGCACTCTACTTTTTCACTGAGAGATTAACGCAATAATGCAGACAGTAATGCATAAGACACTCCTAAGATGACGTTGTTTCACTAGAGTTAAGAGAATTCATTTCGCCAATTACTCACCCCCGGTGTTTGATCCGCAGGTATCTACAATGAGAGCAGATATGAAGGCACAGGATTCCGTTCCAAGGACGAATAAGCGCATTTACACATCGGCGAATACATAAATCCGAAACAGGACACACAAAAAAAAAGGTAAAAAAAAAACAAAAAAAAACTGAAACTTCCGCCGAGGTGCTTCGAATTTTTCTTTTCCCTTGCGACTTCCTGGTCTTTTCCAGATCCAAGCAAATAAAACTTCTTCTTTGTTTTTTTTTTTTTGCGCCTCGATTTTTGGCAACAAGCGGTTGTTACAAAGTATTGGGCATAAGACGTTGTATATTAAACTGATGGATTCTTCAGCTGTTTCGGCCAAAGGTTGTTTGGTTTACTCGAATGCTGCTGGGATGAGTGGGTGAGACCTGAAGAACATTCGAAACAGGAATGACTTTAGGTTAGGGGTGAGCGATGACGAAGAGGAGACGGCAACACCGTTTTCTTTTTTTTGCCGCCCAACGTCAATGAGATCTGCGGAGAAGAATCATCGATAGGTTACAGTTCATAGCTGAATAAAAAGTCTACAGATGTTTTCTTAAAAGACATCGCAACTATTTGTTTTAAGACCGATTTTTCACTATGAAAGAAAACAATTGCGACCAATTCTAATTACAAGGAAAGAGTAAATGATGCGGTGAGACAAATTATTTTGTTTACTAGTCCATTTTATTTTCAAAGATGATAATAATTGTATTCTAAGTTATAATATGATAATATTAGTAGCAGCAGCAGCAGCAGCATCAGTAGTAGTAGTAGTAGCAGTAGTAGTAGTAGCAGCAGCAGCAGCAACAGCAATAAAATAATAATAATCATAATAATAATATCATTAATATTATTATTATTAATAATAATAATAATAATAATAATAATAATAATAATAATAATAATAATGATGATAATAATAATGATAGTAATAATAATAATAGTAATAATATTAATAATAATAATAATAATAATAATAATAATATCATTAATATTATTATTAATAATAATAATAATAATAATAATAATAATAATAATAATAATAATAATAATAATAATAATAATAATAATAATAGTACTAGCAGCAGAAGCAGCAGCAACAAAAAGAAAGAAAAAAGAAAACGATAAATAAACATAGGTAAGTCTAAGGCAGACTCAATGCTCAGACAAAACAACGTGCAATATTAATGTGTAGTGTCGGAAGGCAGCGCAAGGAACATCTTCATCAATAAATGATAATGCTGTTCAGTCTACGAGACGCTGTAAGTACGTGATCCTGTGGTAATTCATCTTTAAAATATCGAAAAGCCGAGACAGAAAACACAAGATATCGATAGTTGTTTTTCATTTAGCTTATAAGTAATAATTGTCAGCGTATTCGAATTTAAAAGAGACTTGCTGGATAATAAATCCAAAAAGAAAAGCAAAAACACCACACATGGAGGACATTGGAGGATCCAAAAGGACGCGTTTGTGACTGTACGTTAAAAAGTATTAATACAAAAGCTGCATAGATTGGCACACGACTTTATTATCACGATATACAAGTTTAATTTCGATAAACATTATCGAAATTAAACGTATAAACCTTTCACCTTAAAGGCTTTTAGTGGATGTCAAACAGTCTAGAGCAGTGTTTCTTAACCTGGGTTCGATAGAACTCTTGGGGTTCGGCAGAGCCAGTAAAAAACATATCTATGTCTTGAATTTAGAAAAAAAAATCATGTTTTTTTTTTACTAAACTGAGATTCGGTGAATCCACAAATAAAACTGTGGCGCTCGTTACCTCCAACAAGGTTAAGAACCACTACTCTAGAAGTATAATCGCCTGTTAATCCACCCTGAATGTTATTTTGTGTTTTTTATGCTACTCGGTAGTTTTGAACAGTCTTAAATTTCGGCGGAAAAGGCATCTAACGGAGGTTTTTTTTATTTACCTTTATTGAGCAAAAGCCCTTGAATCAAAGGCTCATCAACCAGTTAGTCATTTTTCTTTCTTTAATTCGCAGAGTTTTGATCGTTTTATTCGTTTGTAGTTTTCTCTCCACCTATGGGTATCTGGCAAAACCAGCAGCTTGTTTTTTTTCTTTTTTGAAGAGGAGCCACAGACACTGCGAAATGGAATAGTCTTTTTTGTCTCCTCCTAATTCCAGCGTTGTTGGAAGACAGTGTGGTGGTCAAGATGAGGCCAGTTTCCTCCACCCCCCGTTTTTTTTTTTTATTATTATTTTTTTTGGTTCATGTTGAGAAATACAGCCCCCACGGCAGCAAGTCCCTCAAAGACCCGATTCTTATCTTAGTAGATAATTTTGGAAAATTAAGAAAAAAGAGTTAAGGTAAGGCGCGCGAGTGTGTGTGTGTTTGTGTGTGTTCCGGGCTCGGGAAGAGAACTTAAATACATGAAACAATTGGTAACATGTAATCGCAGTATTCTTTTTTTTTTTTGTTGTTTTGCTTTGTTTTGCCCACTCCTGTTCTGTAGGCTAAAAGTGCAGTACGCTCAAGAGATATCAATGTCGTGTTAATTGTACGAAAAGGATCACAATGAAATTAAAAACCATTAAAATTTTGTGTCATCGATTCTTCAAATTTATGACATGTACTCTACCAAAAAATCGAAAATTGCTTTTCCAAAGGGTATTGTCTGGCTGCTTGTAGAAAATACTATAGTTGGTGATTGTGCACTATTCCACTTTTCTCTCTATCCCTCTCTCTCTCTCTCTCTCTCTCTCTCTCTCTCTCTCTCTCTCTCTCTCTCTCTCTCTCTCTCTCCCCCCAAAAAAAAAAAAAAAAAAAAACATCAACTGTCTAATTTCTTTTGTTTTGTTTTTATTTTATAATATAAAATTATTTTCATTAATTCAGCAAGCGAGGGTGAAGGGAGGGCAAGGGTCATTTTCGAATAATGAATCATATTTAGATTTTAGTTCGTTGACATATCCTGGCACATGTAATCTTTCATGTTCTTTTCAGTCGCTATGTCACATTAACGAATAACAAAGAAAGATTTCGTTTCAAATGCAGAGCATTGTCATTACTTGTATAATTTATTTGGAGATAGGCCTAATTACTGCAGTTTGAATTATTCAAGTAGCAAATGGACGAAAAGAAGCAACAGCTGCTGAGAGGGAATCATTCTATATTCAAATATTATTTTGCTCTTAACACGGCACGTTGGTGTTGAGTAAGGAGTTAAGGAGTATGATTCAGCGAGTATGAAAAATCAGATCTATTGGGTCAAAATAACATAGACTCTCACAGGCTTGTTTAGTCTTATTCACGTGTCACTGATGAAATAGGAAAACAATTCCAGGTACCCTTGATTCTTTTAAAAATCACAATTATTGATCATTGAAAAATGATCAGAAGGAAGGATCAAGAAATGGTTATGTGGGCTTCTAAATATATTTAAACGTTGAAAGAGCAGAATCACTTTGGAGAAGTTAATGAAGAGTGAGAACATTTGTTTCTCGCACCACATGTGGCAAAAATAATGCCTTTCTAATCTACGATCAAATCTACGAAAAAAAAAAAAAAAAAAAAGGTGTGCGTTGAGGATTTTTTAAAAATAATATTAAAGGAAAAACCGATTTTTATTTTTTTGCATCAAATGCCAGCCGCCTCATTTTCATCTTATCTCGGTTTATTAATCCCACAGAACGCCTATTATGAACTTAAAAGATTGCTTTGGCATTTTAAGACGAAGGAACTAAATTGCATGTGGCCGTGGGTAATTACTTTGTTTACAATAAAGGGCAGTAATTCTGAAGCGATAAATAAACATTCTTGCTTTGGAATCGATGGCATTTGTACAAAAGCCTCTAGAGTGACAATATTGTATATCGCCTTACGAGCAATCCGATATATTGCATGTTAGCCAGAGATAAATAGTTGGCACCAGAGGTGAGATTCAAAACTGATTGATGTTATTACGAGTGAACTGACCTCTTGATGCACCGGCTGAAACAGCACCAACCCACAGCCTCTGAGGAAGGAGCTTACCTGGCTCTAAAGGATACTCTCCCCCGGTGGGCAGGATTTAGGATAGGAACTCGTTTTCCCTAAAGCAACGCCCTTTCAAGTGAGCGTGTGCGAGGTTTACACCAAAACCGGTGAGGATTTTACTCGCATAAACACAAGATCCCTATCACCAGGTGGAGAGTATCACCCCCCTTCATCCTAAACTTATCGATGGCTTTTGTTATTATTCACTGTCTCAACTGTTGAAAGACACGTGCGTTTCTCCAGTTTCTTTCTTTTCTTGGCCTCCAAGCCTGTAAAGATTTGAAGCTTGAAAGCTGTGACAACTTTAAGGCTGCGGAGGTCGTTAAAGAGTGTTTCGCAGACAACAATGTGTTTAGTTTAACGGGTCGTCTTAACCCTTTCCGCGCCGGGTCGTTAGAGGGCTGTTATGGGGAACAATTACATTGCTACACACAGGGTCCGCATTGATCCAACCCAGTATCTCCTCATCCCTTTGTTTTGTCTTTATATCACATAATTACTGGTTGCTTGATAATGACGAGCACATAATTATTATGAAGTCTTTAGAGGCTTTCATCAAAGTGAAGAACGAACATGCTTAAAAGAGTATTAAGTTGTCTTTAAGGTGTAGTTAATATAAAGGCAAAGAAAGGTGAAGTTTTGACGTAAAAATTTATGGGATGTTTGTTCAAATACCAGACTTTGTTGGGTAAGATTTGTTCCTCTAGCCCTATATATACAGGAAATAAATCGTTGCCCTCTCAACATTTTGCTTTTGATGAGTCCTCCCCATAAAAATCAATCTATCTTATTTTTTGATACTTATCAGAAAAAGGATTCCAGCTTTTGAAGGAATGTTCAGAGAATGACCGAGTCCTTTCGATAGATTCCAATACTTAGATTCGGTTCCTTTCCCTCCAGTATAAGAAAAAAAAATGGCGTTTTAATGCACTACTGATGGGAAACGACGCTTTCATTCAGATCTGTTTAGAAACACTGCTATTATACAGAGAAATAGCGAAAAATGTCATAAAAATTATCTTCTGCCTACATTACTAAGCAGATTAATATAATATGCATTTCTTTAAATCAGCCTCTTTACTTCTCAATAGCGTCATGGTGCCAAGTTTATAGAGGCCGATTCTTCCAAAAAGAAATACATTGTGTACTAGTATCCTGATTCCTGACTCTCATTTATTAAGAGTAAGTTGACTTTTTAGTTTTTTCTAGTTGTTTTTAACATAACATATATATATAACGCTCTTAAAATTTTTTATGTACAAATAATTCTAATAAAATTTTACAACTATAACTACTTTCAAATGTTTGGGATTTGGATTTGTAAGTCATTATCCTCAAGCACAACATCATTCCAAATGCAGTTTGTCCTTTTTAACAGAGGAAATCTGGAAATCTAATCACTTTAGAGACAAGATTGTGGGCAATTCTACAAGATCTGAGGTTACCATTGCATGCGATGGATTAAAATATTAAGATGTTTTTGCTCATATCATTGATTTGTTTGTTGAAAAGATTGACACAACCAGGAAATCTGTCCCCATTCTTTAGGGTCGCCACTCTTGAGCCGACTCCGCTCTTAAAATGCGAAGAATGGTGTAGGTTAATTCTAAATTGTTTTACGTCCTTTAAACCTTTCTCACAGTCTTATGAGGGGATCATAAGGGCGGTGAGACAGTTCAAATAGTAAATTATAGCGCAAATTAATCTTATAAGTTTTAGTTTTGCCGTGAGTAAAGCTTTAACTTCTCCTTTCATGGGCATTGAGGGAATCTAACAGATAAGAAGAAGCCGCAAAGCAGCCTACCACCTTTTTTTTTTCTTTTTTCTAAACACAAAAAATCGGTCTTAAGAATCTTTTGTTTATAATTCCGTAGAACCAGCACTGATCTATGATGAGACCGAGGCAATCCTTATCGCAGGTCGAGTAATCGTAGTAAACAAGTGTCAAAAAGAGCTATAATTGTAGTTCAATAATTTGAATCATTAAATGCAGATAAGTTTGTTGTCGAGTGGGCTGGTGAACTGAAAAAAGGGCTTTATGAGTAATATTCTGTCCAAATTTGCATATATATATTGAAAGAAACAGATTACTATTATACTTAATTGCTCATATAACATGGACAAAAATTGATGTGACTGCTGGCTTTTAACAATCTCAGAACAATTGAGGCAAGGCTTCATAACCACTAAAACGTTCCAGCTAACAGAGTTAATGCTTTTGGGGACAATTTTGCGACAACGGGAGATTGTATAGAATCACATGACTAATAGAGCTAAGGTAAAACGCATTGATAGTGACTACTTTTTTTTAAACATATCTGTCATATTCCTTATTCCGCACCGTAAACATTGCAGTGCACCGGTTCTATTACAGTCAAGTTTCTAACCGTCTCTCACAAACATGCCTAATAGAACATAAGACTAAACACTTATCATAATGCCGTGATCGAAACTCAATACTTGACGTAACAGTTGCGGTAGATCAGAGATGATAAAGGCTGATCTTTATTAGCATCCTCACTTTATAAAGAGCTATCAGTGGCATCACAAGTCTCTATTGTTCACGTCTTGTTGTTACGCTAGCTTCTTGAGCTACTACGCGAAAGTTTGTACGATTTTAGTGTGTTGATCGAATGTTGATGTGCATGAGCTGCTTGTGTATTTGCTCGCCCAAGCGTATCCTTTTAAATATGTGCAAACCCGTCCTAATCAATGCTCCTGTCAAGATACAAAGGTTTCCATTCGAATTGAATGATTAATGAGCGATCAACAGTTCCCTGTGAAACACACGTAATTTATTAATTCTATAAAACCATTGCCCGATGATTGCTCTTTACTTCGTTTGGGAAAAGTCGCGTTTAAATGGGCGAGTCAATTTGATGAAAATTTGTAAAATTATGTTTTGCGACTCATCCCTGTTTCCTACTCCTTTATCCCGTATCTTTCTATCATTTCGTGAATCGTTTTCCTTTTATTTCACCTTATTTCTACGCCCCTGTTTTTCATTCACCCAACTTTAATTTTCCTACCTCTCCTTCCTTACATAATTGCTTTTGGTCTCTCCATTCCTTTTTTTTCCTCTACACAAATTTTTTTACTTTCTCTTCCATTTCCTTTTTCCTCACTATCCAGAATTTTTTTTTTTCGAACAAATTTTACCTTCTTTCTCAGACAAGACATCTGCTAGTCACATCAGGTGAAGACATACTGACATCGTTTTAGTATGATCGACAGAAAAAAAAATTAGCGTTTACATGAGCATCTCCTCTCTTCAGTCTCTCGCCTCTCAATCTGTCTCCCTCACACTCTCTTTCTCTTTACTCCTCTCCCTCTCTTTCTCTATCCCTGTCTCTGTTCCTTTTTGTTTTTCTCTCAAACAAAGCTCCTTTCTCACTCCCCCCGCTATCCTCCTATCACAATTCCTTTCAGAATCACTATCTTTGTCCATCTCCCTGTCTGTCTCTTTCTTTCTCCGACTCTGTTTTACACGAGTCTCCTGCATGAATTTTAAAAATGTTTGCATCTCTGATTTTTTGTGTGATCTACCGTGCATGCTCTAAAAGCATATTTAATTGGAAAAACTTGCAACATAACTCTGCACCAGCTGTGGTGAATAAATAAAAGAACATGATAAACGGACACATTATCCTAATGTAAACTTCCGGGTTTAAACTTTAAAAAAAACATTCCTTTTTTTCCTTTTTAAAGAACAATTATGAAATTGCTATCAGATTTAATCCTTAGAAAAACAAGATTAGTGCCTTCATGTAAACCAATGTTTAAAATTTGAAAATGTTTTGAAGCAGATTGTCTAAAAATGAAAAGTTAAAAAAATATAAACCAAATATGCAAAGATTCAGTGATAAAGAAGCGAAAAGAAAGGCGGAAGACACTTCCGAAAGTATCATAATTGCATAGTTTTGTTCATTCCATTGCTTGTTAGACAAAATCTCCACAGTTAACCCCCAAACTGCATGATATTTATTAAAATTCTTGATATACACCGAAATGAGAGATTACAAGTTCTGAAGAAAAAGAAAATAATATAAATTAAAAAAAAGAACGTAAAAAAACAAACATAATAACTGACTTGATCGCCTTCTATCTCTTTTAAACACATAAAGTCTTAGAAAGAAAGAGAAAGCTGTGTGTGTGTTGGGGGTGGGGGGGAGGGGGGCACTTTTGGAAAAAGAACATTAAAGAAAACTAAACAAACAAAAAGAAAAAAAGAAAGAAAATCAAAGCAAGAACACAGCACACATCGATTGTTCAAAAAACATCTCTTACAAATGAGAATAAGGTCTGATGGTATCTCATAAAACCAAGAAACCAACATACTGATGAGGTTGTATTTCACTTAAATAGATTGAAACGACAAAGGAAATAATGAATCCGATGTAAAGCAAAGATAGAGGCCTGTATTGATTAACGTAAAATAACTTTCCGATGATCGCAAGCTAATGTTTTTGACTTGGACTATGATCCAACGTTAATTCCTAAACGTACTACTTCTTATATTATTAACTGTAGGATCAGCTTTGGGTAATGGAGAACGTATTAAATTGGGTCCTGCAGCTATACTAAAGACAATATGCTCAACTTCACAAGCCACTTAAATTTTATGTACATCATAAAGTGTATTGAGGATTAATTACGGAACTATATCTTATCTATTTGAAATTATAAAAATTACTAGAGAGAAAAAAAAACCAATAAAAATGACAAAATCACTATCGGAATAAGATAATTTACCCTCTCTTCTTCATTGTACAAAATCAAATTCTGAAGCAGCAGTATTAGCGCCCTCTATCCTTGAAGTGACCGAGATAAGATCTCAGAGGTGAAAGAGGACGAGGTTAACTATTGGTCGCTTGAGCATTCTTACAAATTAGAGTAAAAAAAGTATTTGAGCTCTAAAGCAGTGGGTTCATATGGGATAGAACTAACGATAGTCTGTTATGCCGAGCTGGGATTTTTTCTATACATTTTTGAAAGGGAATAATCGCACATATTTTGTGCTCAGTAGTCTCTCTCTCTCTCTCTCTCTCTCTCTCTCTCTCTCTCTCTCTCTCTCTCTCTCTCTCTCTCTCTCTCTCTCTCTCTCTCTCTCTCTCTCTCTCTCTCAATCTCTCTCTCCTCTCTCTCTCTCGATCTCTCTCTATCCCTTTCATATCCCTCCCACCTCAGATATAGATTTCTTTAAAATTCTTGAAATTTCCATTCTTTTATCCCATATTACTGTCATCTTGGCTTTGATAAAGGTCTATTATTGCCTCTGTGATTCCTACAGAAAGGGAAAGAATGTTTAAGGCCAGGAAAACTGCTATTCAACCACTCAGATGGGAGAAGAAACAAATAAAGAGACTAGCATTCACTAAAAAGCATCTGATCGGACAGACTGACAAACAGTCACAAATGACAGGTATTTCTATATTGCGTTAAAGAAGGGGCTGTCAGACTAACAGGCATAGTTGTCGGATAGACATAAAAAGAGTTGGTCAAAGATTTTAGATTGTTGTTTAGAAGAAGTGACTGAAAAAAAAAAGAGAAAAATCATTGACGTACTGAAATTCAAGCGTATGAAAGAAAGTGGGGTTGGGAGAGTAAGAGACATTGAGAGACATACGCACGCCTAGGGAAGAGATAAAACGGGACACTTATTGATTCAAAGAAAAAAAAGGGAGAGTTAACATGAGAATTGGGAAAGTACAAAAGAGAGAGAGAGAGAGAGAGAGAGAGAGAGAGAGAGAGAGAGAGAGAGAGAGAGAGAGAGAGAGGCAGAGACAGACAGAGACAGACAGAGAGAAAAGAGAGAGACAGACACACAGAAAGACAGAGGGAAAAAGGATGGGAAGGAGTTGGGGTAAACCGACGAAGAAGTCTTAGCAAAGTAAGAAATAGAGAGATATGGAGGCAGTTAATTGAAATCAAATTAAAAATCTTCAACGATACCAACTGATGACAAAAGGCGAGAATAACAGAGAGGGAATGAGAGAAAGAAAAAGAGATAGATTGATAGAGAAAGAGAGAGAGAGAGAGAGAGAGAGAGAGAGAGAGAGAGAGAGAGAGAGAGAGAGAGAGAGAGAGAGAGAGAGAGAGAGAGAGAGAGAGATGTAGGCACAAAAGCAGACATACAAAGATTCGACGATAGACTTACAGATGGAGACAAATGCGAAAGACACAGAGAAGGGCAGGCGGAGGTGAAAAGGAAAGAAAAATTGGACTAAAACAGAACTGCAGACTTATTAGCAGCTGTAAGAAAAAAAAGCAGATAAAGAAGAACAAATTAATAAACAAAAACAGACACATACAGATGCAGAATAGGATAGGTGGGACTGAGAGGGGGGAGAGAGAGAGAGAGAGAGAGAGAGAGAGAGAGAGAGAGAGAGAGAGAGAGAGAGAGAGAGACAGACAGACAGACAGACAGACAGAGACAGAGGGACAGAGAGAGAGACAGAGACAGAGAGACAGAGAAACAGAGAGACAGAGACAGAGAAAGACAGACAGACACACAGACAGACAGAGACAAAGACAGATACAGATATAGTCAAAAACAAACCGACAATCTTGTAAACAGACCTCGACACAGACACGTACACAGAAGGACAGACCAAGACAGCATTATTAAACAAGCGACCCGAATAAAACCATCAATCTATGCACAGCATAGAAGTAACCAGGCCACAGACTCCTTGTCTATTGGTTTGTCCTCTCCAGGGACGGTACAAATTTGGTTCTCCTTTAATAATTGAGAAGTCGAGAAGCCAGTATCGCGAGCTAGTGCGGGTCTAAATTGGCATCATATGAGCTGAAGGGATCAGGCCGGAGTCCCGCTGATCTCTGGGACAAAGCGGAAGAAATGCCGCGGCTGCTAGAACTAAAATACCAGAGTTTACCAAACATCTTAGCTCAACGAAAACGCTTAGGAGGGCTGAATTTTGGGTCTGATGATATCTCAGTGCGATTTTTTAGGGTTTTTTCGTGTTTTGTTTTTTCAGATGATGGTATCCTCTAATGATTGTTAAAGGTCAGATTTTTCAGTTGGGAAATTATCAAGAAGGGATTTTTAACAAAAAAATTTTTGAAACAAATCTCAGGAGGATTATATGCGGTGTTTACTAATAAGCAAGATGAATAGAATGTATGAAAAAATAATCATCGAATGTATAATTTCATAATTGATTTTTCATCATCTTTCATTATTTTCTAAAGATTAAGGTACTTTTGGTTGGAAAGGGAATTATATACATTTTGTTCTTCCATTATCTTATTCCTAAAAATATTACTAATATTGACTAATATTAATAATATTATATTTTAGAAGAATTTCGAGTCGATTTGTTGGATGAATCAGAAGAGAAAAAGGGTGGGGGAGGCTTTGAAATTTAAACCCATAATAACTTCTATGGTTGACTGTGGCTTCTTTCTATCCAAAACTGAGTCTGAAAACAAATACATTTAATTGTTGGTTTAACGCAATTTGAACCCTTGACCACAAATTTTATCGTCACCTGCAGTCTAGCCACTCAGAGAAGCACAGCTTATAGTAATACCATTTGCTCACATCGCTCCTTAAAATGGAGCTTTAAAACGAAGAAAGTATTCAATCTACCAAATCACACTGAATGACTTGAATTCTCATCAATAATAAATATCCAATGGATAAGCAAATAGCTAGAACGAATCATTACGTTGAATAGTCGTTAAATGCTTTCTTCTCGTTATAGTTTCTACAATAAGATTAAAGACCTCCGTGAGTACCCACTGACTTGCAACTTGGAAAAGCGCAGCTTATATCATATTTTTTTTTCTACAACCCTCTTAAACAGATTTTGCATTGTTGGCCTTGGATGAGCTGCTTATTAAACGAATAAATCTAGACCGCTCCAAATGTAACCTATTAATAATATTTCCAAAATGAGAGTACAAAGACCTAGGAAGAACAACTGTAGATACGTCTCGCAAAAAAGTTGCATAAATTTTTTATTAACACGCTGAGAGATGTTTTATATAGAGATGTTTAAATGACTTGAGCGATTGTCTCATTAAGATCGTCTGAAACAGTTTCTTGTTAAGATCCCATCCAGCACGGCAAAGTGAGCTGCACAAGGGCTTACACGTAATCACTGGCTTAAAGATGGCTGTACATATCATTCAAAGAAACACATTGTCCATCCTTCTAGGGCAGGTAGTAGAGTTAACGAATTGGCAATATTCTGCTCTCATTGGGCGATGCTGTAAGAACCTCTGATACATGCAAACTCTGCTTCAATTGTATGGCAGAGAACTAGATAATTGTACATTATCTGTTTACTCTTTTCGGGCTGTATGATCGTTTGACATGACCGCCTCAACTGGATCTCAAACTAACAACCAAATTAATGATTAATACTGATTTGTGGGTAAGTGATCTTCTCCGGTCCACAGCCTGAGAAAAACATGTTATCAGCTTAAGTTAACTAGAATTGCTGTTTTAAAGATGGCTTAAACTAAATTAACTTTTCAGCTAAGGCTCAAGGCAATTTGCAGAAATTGTTATTATGTTACATGTTTTTTTTATGGAAATATAATAGTCTAGGGTAGCCTTTTCGGCTTTGTATATAAGAACCTCTGATAACAATAGGTGTGATGATAGGTTTAGTGGAGTTTTAAAGGTGTGGTATTGCCAGGTATTGCAGCTAAAGTTTTGAATATTTTACCAGTTGTCATTAGGTAAAATGCTATACACCTTAATATGTAATACAAAGCGGACAAGTACAGATTTCACCCAGTACACTAATAATCATCTAGAGTTTACACGGTACAAACATCTAGTCCTATATCATCACTTTCTCGTAAAAGTGATTTTCCAAGCAGGTGTTACAAGGAAATATATCTGAAACATCTTTACCAACCTTTCTAGACACACAATGCAAGTCAAGCATACGCGAGACAAAACAAACTAACACATCACCTATAGAGCAGTGATAGTTTCGTTCTCAGATTCGAATCCTTCGAATCTCGAGACTGTAATGAGGATTCGAATCTTGGGGTTAAAGTGAAGGAGATTCCAGTACAATGAAATCAAGGTAGTAGAGGGAGCTATTAAAGAGAATCCAAAAGCCATAAAAGAGAGATTCAAAGGGGCTTTGCGTGCAGGTTTGGTGCATAAGCAGTGCTACACTCAGTTCGAAACACTAAATTTAACGACCCCCCCAGAAACATTAATTCAATGATTTTGTGTCTTCGTCACGAAATAGACCCGTAAAACCCTCTAAGAGTTGGATGCGTATTTTGCAACGTGAATATTTTCAGCTAAGAGATTCGGTTATGTGATCAGAACCGCTGATACTCCAGCACTAAACCGGCTCCTCTGTCTACCGTATGTATGCTTGCCTCCTAACAGTATTCACACACAAAAAAAATTATCAAGAATAACGGGAAAACCATACCTTCCAGTAACATAATACTGTTATCTTAGTGATCGTGTTTTCCCAAGCCAACAATGAGTCTGCCCTGGAGAGGGAGGCAGCTTTTGTCTGGTAATTGACCTATCCTGTAGTCTCCATCTAGTAATACCTTTGTACAGAACGAAGCAAGTTGGTCTGGTACAGCAACCATTATTGTCTTCGTTACATCGCTTGAGTTTTTTTCCCATTATTATTTTCTCTCCTCTCCCCCCAAAAACACACGTTTTTATCCTACTCACGTGTTTCCCACTTTTTGTCTGAGAATATTTTTTTCCTGCTTGTATTATTATTTGCTTTCAGGTGGTAAAGTTATACAGCAGCTTAAGCATATGCTTTGAGCTTCACCATCTGTGTTTAATTTAAGGCACTCTTTTGACCTGTCTCTATTTACACATACACGCACACACACACACACATATATATATATATATTATATATACATATATATATATATATATATATATATATATATATATAATTATGTGTGTGTATGTGTACGTCTTTCTCTCTTTCTCTCTTACCATCTTCACTCTTTGTTATAATAAATTTATTCTTATGTCACGGCTGTGAACCTTATTGACTACAGGCCATTCCAATAGACAATGCAAATTTAAGTTTCTAGTTATTTTTTTTTGTCAAACGTTCCCCTCAACATGCATGCTTATAATTTGTTGCCGTTTTAATATTGTTCTTCAAACGTCTCCATTTGATTTTCTTTGTCTTAGGTGTGTTGTTTCGGAAACTTTTGACTGCCGATAATTACATAACATCAATTTATGTCATATACTATTAAATATCATTTTAATAGAAAATTTAAAATCACCGCGCCTTAGTAAAATTAACTTTTTTACAAGTCAAAAAGGATTTGAGTGTAAAAAAAAATTGGAAAAAGAGTGAAGCTTTCAATTACACCGATATTTGGAGTGACAATAAGTGCATTGTATAATTCCTGCATCAATTTCTACGAAGAATTCTGAGCAATGTCTGCCTTTCATTTCTGAGTCATGCCACACGCTTGCTTTAGAAAAATTGAAACACGTGCAATAATTACACTCCCCAATCTCAAACTCTGGCTTCTTTGGTTACTGACCTCTTACATACTGACATGGGCATCAAAATCTGGTTGAATAATATTTTAAGAATGTGTCTATACGCTTTTTTGCATCGTTAACCTAAGCGCATGCTTAATATTGTGCAATTACATAAACAAGATTTTCTAACATTAATGTGCATTTCCTCACGATAAAAAAACAAATAAAAAACTTTTCACATCCTATGCTAAGTTTTAAAATATTTTTTTTTTTTAACTTATCGTTCCTTTTCTAGATAGCAGTTCTTCCCTGACCTTTAACTTCTTGAAACAGCCGCGTGTAATTAATGCATATGAAGAGAGAAAATTATCCAAAGAGCTCCACTGCATTCACTGAGAGCAAGAGATACTTTTTTTTTTATTCTTCTATTGAAAATCATTATGCATCCTGTAAGTTTGTCTTGTTGTTATTATGTCATTGCAACCGTAAACCTCAAATTTCTCAAGGCTTCTTATTTATGGCAGACTTTTTTCGTCACTTTTTTTTTCTTTTAACTTATCGGTTAAGCTTTGAGTCGCCACTTTAACAAATCCACTAATGAAAATAACTTGGAGAAAATAAGCTACAGCCAATCGCTTAACATTCCTTTCCTGTAGCGAAATATAATTACCCGTAGTTTCCCTGACAACAGCTGTAAGTGTTATATAAAGATCAGCTAATCAGACCTTTTCGCGTGTTTCTCTCTTTCTTTCTATTTTTTTTTCAATGTTTATCATTGTAATAGGTTGAAAGTAAACATTTAAAAAGGCCAACAACAACAACAAAAAAGTTGGAGGGATCGTTTCGAGGATAAAGAGGATAGAGCAAACCTTCTTTGAAGCCAATCAAATCCTTTTTTTTTTAAAGCACACTCACAGAATGAAATGTGGGCACAGAAGAACATTTTAATATATTATAATTATTTTATATGATGTGCATAGCTCGAAATACATATCTACAAACAAACGTAACGTAACTGCAAGACTCTCTTCACTGCTTGGCATATCATTAGCAAGCCTATCATTTGATCAAAGCGTTGACGGCTCAATCTTATTGCCCCAGAAATTAATATTATCTACGTCAACGGCAAGTTTCTCAGTCTTCTTAATGTTGCTGTGTAGGCAGCACAAGTAACTTCTGGAATGTTAATCACCAGCGTCTAGGAAGGTAAAATAAATTGTTGTGCTACAAACTTCTTGGAAGATTTAAGAATGTCTAATATGATGCATATCTTTGGACTTTTAATATTTAACGCACTAGAGCTATGTATTTGCTATTTATCCCTTGGTTGTCAATATATCCTTTTAATAACAAATAAAGCATTGAGACTGGCAGATTAAAGCTGGTGTCTCAAGTTTGTTTGCACCAAACCATACATCTTTTACGGATGCCAAAAGCTGAAAGAAACACACAAGTAATACGAGTATTTCTTTTGTGTGTGAAAAGCATTACCAACCACAATTATAACAATCTCTCTGGGAGACTGACTTGTTATGCGCTGAAATAACTAGAAGAGTCGCATGGTTCCATTATTATCATCGGAATAATGGGTAAACTTATTTTCAATGTCTTATAATTATATTTTATATAATTATTTTGCTTAAGAGAAAAATAAGTGAATGAAGAAAAGGAATGAAAAAAGAAGAAAGACAGAAAGATACAAAAAAAGGTAATGGCAGATGTGATGATGATGACAATGAAAAAAAAAGTGAAGAGTAGAAAAAGAAAAAGGAGTGGTGGAAGGAGAAGATCAAGTGCCGGAGAGGAGAAGATGAAGAAAAGAAATTACAGTTAAAAAGCATCATTCGTAAATCAAAAGACCTTACATGGACAAAGTGACACATAACAAAAGGATAATATGAACATTACGCTGAACTGGTGCGCTAGAGAGAAGACAACCTACTAAAAAAAAAATAAAAAAAAGCTTCCTTCTTCATTCGTGTTTCAAGAATTACTGTTGCTGTTAACTTATACTATGTTGTGTTTGGCTGACTGGGTATTATTGTTTGAGATTCGGCTCGAATGATCCATTAAGTTTTTTTTTTCATTTTCTTGCTATAGGTTTTACACTGAGTGTGTAATGATTCCTTTAATAAAAGAATATGATAAAAATGTTTGCTCTTTCGGTCACTATGAAAATGATGATTATGATTATGATGTTGATCAAGCTATGATGAATTTAATTATGATGATAGTAAAGAAAACGATGTTGAGGATAATGACGAAAATGATTACATAATAAGCGACGATGATAGAGATGATAAGCTTGATCAAGATTTTGACTATGAAGACGACAATCTCTAAGTATTCTTAAAATTAGTATCTCATATTGGAACTTGAGGCGGCTGTTTTTTACTTAATGTATAATGGGACCTTCAACTGATACTTGGAAGAGCAAAAGAGAGCTTCACGACACGGCTAACACAGATTCAACCGTAATTTATTTAAATTGTTGGGGGTTCTTTTTGTTTTGTTTTGTTTCGTTCTTGGTTATAGTGGGTTTATTTTTAAATACTAAGAACCCTCATGTATTGCACTTTATAATAATGTGACTCTTTGGAAGTGAATAATCTACAACGTTATGGTTGACTTTAGTCAGTTTAACAGGTCAAGTGTTTTGAATAAGTATTCAATGCTTATCTAATTGCAAAGTTTTAAGTGTAACAGAAGCTTCAGAAATAAAGATGCTTTCTAAAATAATGTTGATTTTATCCACCTCCAAACATTTTTTTATTTCGTTTTGCTGCTTAATGCAAAGGGTACTAATATCTTAAATTCCAATTCCACCAACCCACGTGAAAGGCTAGCTTAACTATGTTTTCCTTCGTACAGAATGTCCCCACTAGAATTATTTTTGTCATTATGTATCTAGGATTTAGAAGCTTCGATGCAGGACCATTTTTCGATTTATATTTAACTCGCCTTTCTTATATTTGCTCACAGAATCAGATGAGGTAAAAAGAAAATGTCTGAACCCGGTTAAACGCTCTTTACATTTTCGTTGTTCAGTGTTTTTTGTTGTTTTTTTTTTTACTTCTGAGAGTGAACAGTCCTTTAAAAAAACTGGACAATAAGACTAAAGTAAGACGAGATAATGTTTGCGTTCCTGTGTGTTTCCCCCCCCCCCCCTTTTTTTTTTTTTCTTTCCTCCACGAGGTGTGTGTGTTTTAGGGGCGAGAAGGTGGAGCGGAGAGTGAGCGAGGGAGTGGGCCTATCACTAAGAAAACTAAAAAAAAAAAAAAACTTGTCCCCAGCATAGCTAGTATTACCTTTGATGAAGGTGAGATTTATATCATTTTCTATTGTTTCTGCACCAGCCCGTACATTTTTCATTTTTAACTACAGATCGATAAGGTAACTCAAGGGACAAATTATAAATCTTGAAACAATTTTCAAACAATTTGGTATAGTATAAAACTAGTGGGTATAAACTGTGGACCCAAGTTTCAATCATAAAATGCGATTGAAAAAAAAATTTAAGTGCATTTAACCCAATCGGTCTTTAAGATAGCATGGCGATAACGATAGCTCTCAGTATTATAAAGTCATTGATTGATATAACTCATCTACTATGAAGTTTTAGCGGATATTTGTAGCCCAACAAATTACTAAGCTCTCCCTTCAGGCACGACTGGTTCAGAAGAAAGTATGTGGCTGTACACTTATTGCTCGCTAACGGATTGGAATCGACCTCATAATATTAACTGCGACTGTTTGAAATATGTGCTGCTACCAAAGGCGACGCAATGCCAAAACTGCGGCAATAACAGTCAAACGTCAGGTAAAGTAAATTGCGCGGTCGAAATTCGACACAAACATTTTTAATTGATGATATGCTTTTTTTAAAATTAAAAGATAGTGAAAGAAATTCATTATATTCATTATATTCGTTAGAAAATTGAGGTAGCAAGTTAAACTTTTTTTTATTATTTCTTTTCTTTTCTTTTTTTCGGAGGGGTTCACTTTTTGAATAGAGAAAAATAAATTCTTTGGATTAGTGTGTAAAATATCCGCTATTTAAAAGATAGTATCCCTTGACGATATCGTGATTTTTTTTTTACTTGCTTTGATATCTGTTGCGACATTATTTGTCCGTTTTGAACTCTGAATTGTTGGTTCAGCATTCGTGAGTCAAAAAAAAATAAAATTCATTGAATTTCTGGATTTATGCTCTTCTTATACATCATTGATTTTATAGAATTGTAAAACGTCATGGTCGAACTATCAAGTTGCAAGTTTCATCTGTTTAGCTCAGCCCTAGACGGATAACTTAATTCAAAAGTCAGACTCTAAAATTGATTTCTTTATGGCAGTGTCATCTCCTGTGATGCAACTACCATAATTAATCTGTAAAAACTATTTTAGACGGATCACCTTTTACCTTTTTTAAACCATAATCCCGTTGCTGTAAAATGTCACTTGCAAAAAGAAATTTGACAAATAAAATTAAGGCAGATCTAGCTTAAGTATCATTACACAGATAAACAGGGATTGGAAAATTTTTGTCAAGTCATTTGCAAACACAGGAAAATTATATGCAAAATTTGGTGCAAAGTCAATAAACTTATATATATATATATATATATATATATATATATATATATATATATATATATATATATATATATATATATATACCAAAACTAACATAAACACAAAGCAAACAAAACATCTTTTCGTAACGAGGTTTGGCTCCAGTGGTATCCATATAACCTTATACAACATAATTATAATTGTATTTTTTTAAGCAAGCTTTAACATCTCTCCAGTGGGTGTTGCAGCGGAATGGCATGAATTGCGTGGCTCAGAACTTACTGTATCGTGCCAAGATAAAGGGTTAACTCACGTAACAGCTAGCGGACCCCATCTTAGGCTTGCGAAAGGTCGGTAACACCTAAATTGAAGCTATCAGGTAATTTGATAGGTTAATGACTGCTTAAAATGCTCATGGGAGAAAATAGTTACAAATAGACACAGACTATTCTGCCCTATAATTGGATATTTCGTTGCCACGCTATTCGAAAGTTATGTGTATTGCGAGGTACCGACAGATAATGTTTAAAGGGTGTGTTGGCGTTATTTTTAAGGTTCCGGTGATATTAGAAAGTGACATAAAAAAAGGAAAGTATAATTGAGCTAAAAATATGTAAATAAATTAAACTTTATAAATATAATTCAACCATTTATCCTTCAAGAAATCAGGCAAATTACTTTTATACCATTTTTGGTCCATAATTGTTCATAATTCAAGTGATAATTATTTTGATTATAATTTCAACAAACTTGATTATCCCTAAGATTGAATTAATTCGGTTTTCAGTGCTTTTATAATTAAATGATCTGTGAACTCTTAACATGCTTTTGTTTCTCTTTAATTACACTAATTTGTACCTATCTGTTATGTTTATCTTTAGGTCTTGAACACCCGGCATTGATTTTTTTTTTCCCCCAAGATTATTATAATGTGCTTCCTGTCTACGAATAATGTTATATATTCATTTCTACTAATTGTATGATAACATCTAGTTATTAAAAACCAGTATTTAGTAAGAGGCTGACATTCTGCATCACAGCATTAAGTTGACATTCGATCATATAGGCTAGTTTTGCCGATCTACATTTAGAGCGCATGCCCCACGGCTTCACGCTCTCGCCCCGGTTTAAACAATGCACGCCTGAGAGCAGGAACATTATACTATCACTACCAACCAGAGGCTGGCAAAGTAAAACTCGGATGGTATGATGACATTTCATGATTTGCTGGGGAGGTAGAACATTATATTATCGGTGTCATGTAATTTTCATGAGCATGCTAATGTTCTGAACTAGATATGTGGTGAAAGCGGCGGCGTGTTAAATACTAAACTCCTAACAGGGTAAGGGTGCGTGGGGTTTTCAAAACTACATCTCAGTACAAGGCAAAATGATAACGAGATAGAGGTAAAAAAAAATAATATTATAGTTATGTAGACTCTTTGATTTCGTTTCATCTGTAAAGATGTTTATTTAAAAAGATTTGTTGGCCTTTTTTTAAAAAACCTAGTCTATGTAAAGATCCTTTTAAACGCTTGTTATCGTGTAGGAACAAATAAATGGGCAGCTTTGAATCACCGCAATGCAGCGCATCTCTTCTCCATTTTTTGTACTTATATAGCCTAAGGAGAAGATTTAAGGATTATCTTTTATTAGATGGGGGAAATACAGATGGTTTCAAGTACCGATGCACGTGTAAAAAATCGATAAAGCACATCATTTTCCTTAATAATATTTCCATTTCTTTTTGTTTAAACTTCTTCAGATTTCAACTGACAAAATGGCCGAGCCGTTTTCACATCCCGATCATATTGCCAAAAAATAGAGGGTTAGTTAAGGAATCGATGGAATTAATCTTCGTAACATTTTACACATTTAAAATACCTTTGAATTCTTGAATTTTAACTGGGCTTTATACCAAAGGTTCCCTTTTCCTACTAAAATAATTTAGAAAGAATCTTCTTTACTAATTACAAACCTTTTTTCATGTTAATGGGTAAGACAAACTAAATTTTGAAAAGCTTGACATGGAAGATTTCTGTAGAGTTTCTGTTTAAAGATGGGCATAAAGCTTCACCGGCCCGTTTATCTAGATGACTTATACTGAAATTAAGAAGGAGATTACGTCTTTGGAGAACGCAATGGTTCAATACATCTCACTCCGTCGTTGTATTGGACAGAATCAGAGAGAGAGAGAGAGAGAGAGAGAGAGAGAGAGAGAGAGAGAGAGAGAGAGAGAGAGAACTGGCATGCAAAGACCGATATAGTGAGATGGCAGGAAGAGAGGCACGACTGACACAAGAACCAACAAGCAGAGAAAGGAAGATGTAACGGAAAAAATCTCAGAGAAAAAAGATATTCTATCATCTCTTTTTTTTATTTACTTTTTTTTTTTCTTGAGAGGGAGGGGATATGTGTGTGTTTGTGGGTGTGGGTGCGGGTGGGGGGGGGGAGAATCTCATATTTAAACGAGTAGAAATCATTATCTACAGTAATAACCAGCCTCACGGTTCTATCATCTTTTTCAAGTCATTCTTCAAAGCCTACAGTCGTAAAGCTGTATACCTAATCTCTTCATTGTAAGCGTGCTCCAGAGCGTTTCTTCAGGAAGAAGAGTGTTCCTGGGTCCAACGCCAGAGCAATCAGAGTGCGTAGTACTCTACTTCCATAAACATCTCCTAGCTGGACATGTGGTTTTTATCAATTGCAGAAAACCTTGCCTCTCTTTGTTGGCGGAGAACACGGTACTACCTTGTCGAAGTCGCTCTGTTGGCCGAGCTTTCGGTGGAAAATCTACACATGTATAATTATAATGAACATGTAGGCTTGAGTCTACCGGCCAAGCCAGCCAAAAAGGTAGGGGGCACCATGAGGTGAGCCGGTTTGATGGCTCTAGATCTACCATTCCGAGCATGTGTTTCGGGGAGGCTGCCTGAGAGGGCCAGTAGAACCCGTTGTGGAACTCTTCAGGTATTCTACTAGATGATTGTTTTGGCACATATTAAGCTGTGCTAAGACTTCTTCAGCTCGAAAGATTAGGAAAATTGAGGGTAGGGGATAATTCTTAAGCTCTATTTGTTGTTTCTCCTATTTAGAATTAGACGGATGGTTGTATTATTAGCGAAAGGTTTTACATAGAAGAAAAAAAATTAGTTTGACATGTAATGGTTTTTTTGTGTATACAGAGAAGCATGTGCTTGAAATACTTAAAGTGGTTAATGGTTTAAAACTATTCACTTGCCACTTTCATGACTACTTTGTTGACTTCATTAGTGAACTAAAGTAGGATTGATATATCAGAGACTGGCAGAGAAGAACTGGTCTGCAGAGGGTAGAGGCTTCAAAGTGAGAGGGAGAGATAGATTTATGGGAGGGTGGAGAATTAATCAATAAGAACGGCAGGAAAGAGAGAAGGAAGAAAAAACAAAAGTGTGACGAGGACACATTCGAAAACAAGATGAAATTTAGAGAGACGGAGAAATAGATAGGAGGGATAGGTTTAGAGAGAGGAAGAGGGACCAATGGATATTATAATTGGAAGCAGCTGAAGAATGCTTGGGTCAACCATGTAAGACTGACAAACCGTAGCTTATATGATCTTATTGACATGATGATGACTAAAGTAACAAGTCTGATAAAATTTGTAGGTCACTGTAGAACTTATTGTTCGGTACATTATCATTGATAAGGTCACCTTTCTTAAAATAACTCAGAACTGGATTACGCGTTGGTTTAAGAGTTCAAAATAAGACCGTAAAACAATATGAAAGTACATGCCTTCACCAATATGGTTATCGGTTCCAAAATTGTTTTTTCCCCGTCGGTGTACTAATAATGACCTTGGCCAAACCAAGACATAATTTAAAAGCTTTCAGTTGTCGCTAGAATTTCTCTTTAACAGACTTCCATCGTGTTATTGTTGCAGATTGTCGGCTTGTTCGAGGCATAGCTCATTTAGATCTATATATTTTTTGCATTGATCTGATAGCAACTATAAAGCCTCATCCAGTGTGAGCCAATATTTTTAGTACACTGACACAAGATGGACATACCTTGTTTAAAAATATGAAAAAAAGAATGAATGTTAAACATTCATCACCCCCTTAAGTTGAGGATGATTTATAAGAAGCGCTCATCACAATATTTTATGGCTGCATATAGCCTTGGCTTTCTCTGGCGTTATTTGTTAATGTTTCTAAGGGAAGGTGAAGACACGTTTAAACTCCACTTGAAAAAAATCAATATTAATTCATTTGATTTTAATTATCTAGAAAAGGTTCTGTGTTTATGTTATTGAGTTGATAATGAGCACAGCAAGGATTACATTGAGATTTCCAATATTTAATCTCTGGAAATAGAAAGATAAAAAGATAAAATAGTTTTTTTTTTCTTTCTATTTTAATAAGTTGGTAATTTATTCAGCCAAATGGGTTCACAGTGCATGTTTGCAATATATTCCATTTGAATATACCTCTTTTACTTATGGTTTCTAACATAGGCAAAGCGGCCTTAGTAATACGTCATTTTTAATTAAGAAATATACAGGTCATAGCTTTCAGTTAGGGAAACATCAACGAAAAAATGATTTCGCTTTATTGAGTAGCTCCAATCATGATGTGCTATTGAGTGAAGAGTTTAAGTAATTGCTACAATTTTTTTTCAAAATAACCGTGAAACTCTTACTCTCTTCAAACTTTAAATAATAAAGGTAAAATCAAGTCTAAAAAAATTACAAGTAATGTGTGATCTCTTTAGTATCAAGTACCTTAAAATTAATCCCTATTTACTTGGATGGGAATCTTTCTCTGTTGTAGCTAGATTGCTAGTCACGGTCTGAACAGAAAAATTCTTAATAGAATGGACTGAAAATTATTTGATTTCACAATTATATTTTTTTCCTTAAGGTCGCCCGCCAAGCTTTAGCTTGAATGTAAGATCTGGTTCAAAAGAAAGCAGTTAAGAAAAAAAATAATTGAATAATTGGCCGGGTAAGTAATGAGCCCTATCTCTCTCTCTCTCTCTCTCTCTCTCTCTCTCTCTCTCTCTCTCTCTCTCTCTCTCTCTCTCTCTCTCTCTCTCTCTCTCTCTCTCTCTTTCTCTCTCTCTCTTCCTCTCTCTCTCTATCTCTCTCTCTAACTCTTTCTTTCTCTCTAACCTCTCCCCCCCCCACTTACCCTTTTTTCAAAGGGGTCCGTATCATTTTATATTACATCCATTATTAATTTCCTTCCCCGGTATTAATACTGTAATGCAAGTAATTGAAAGGAGCCAGAATAATTATCAAACTGCTCTAGTTAAATCAGTCTACATTTTTTTTAAGAACAGATTGAATGTTTCCATTAATTTTTTTTCCATCGATCAATATCATAACTCGATAGGGAAACAGACACAGAGTATGGTAGAGACAAACTTTTATTATTGTTGAGGGTTGAATTACATTACTTTTTTTTTATCACGGCCCTGAACAGCAAATTATTGATATATAAATCTCGAGAGATTATGACAAAAGATCACAGAGTAATTCAGAAAGAAGGAACGTCGAACGAAAAATGCTATATGCCCTATGTTCATAATCGATGTCATGATAGAATATCTTCAGTTTTTACATAAGCTTGTTTTTTTCTTTTGCTTTTGTTTTTGTTTTGTTTTGTTTTGTTGAGGCATATGAAAAAAAAAATTCAAAAGTTATTGTATGAAAACCCTTAAAATTTATTTAAGAAATCTGAAACTATCCACTGTGGAAGAGATTCTAAGATTGATCTTTGCAGTTTGTTTCGCCTTTTTTTTCTTCTATGAGAATGGCTTATGTATATGTGCATAAAATTTATCGTGAAATAATTATTTCATGAAAACACTGAGGAAGTGTGAATCAATTTAGATCTACTGCCATGGTTCGTAACTATTACATGGGTCGCGAGGCAGTAAACAGAGGTCCATGATACATGGGGTTGTAGACAATCAAGAAAAAATAGAAATTATGGATCAATTTTCACCTACTTTTTAAGATCTTGAAAATTCTTTTCCTACTCTTTTAAGAGGACAAATCTGAGAGTTGAATTTATTTAAAAAAAAAGAAAAAAAAAGAAAAAGAAAACCTCTTTGAGATCACTATTATCTTGCAACGCTCATAGATAAAATCTATGTGATTTCACAAAGAGTTAAACCACGCAGGTAGAAGCCCAGTTGTTAAACAACTGTTTAATATTTTTTCATAAACGGCCATGATAAATATATTTTCGTAGTTCTTTTTTCCCCAAAAAATTAGCTGTTTTTATATTACATGCTCATTCGAATTTCCCATCCAAGCATATTCTATCTAGCGTTGGTGCTGATAAAAGGTTTAAATCTAGGTTTTTCAGTGCATGTACTCTAAATTTGCTTGGTGCCTTAACGAGGAAAACATGCCGATTCCTGCTCTAGTCCATATTTTACTAGAATGTTTGAAGACTTCTAGAGAAGTGACAACCGTTGGTGTTGAATTTCTCTTAGGTAAATAAATTCACTACCACATTGGTCTTCCAGTTTACACGGTCGAATTTATTTTTTCCCTTTTTGTTAGAGCTGTCTCTACGTGTTTATGCGAGTGTGATTACATGGAGATGAGGTGAAATGTAACTATTACAATAACTACACATGTGCTAGCCTAAACTGCTTTTATAGGAGAACCAGCTGGTTCATTGTTGATCTTTGAAAATAGGCTATGAGGGTTACTCCATAGCATTGAATTGGTAGTTTCGACAATGTCTCGAACTTTAGATGGGAAGTGAAAATACATGTACAAAAGTATTAACTGCTTAAAAGTTGATGAAAGATAAAGCAAAAAGAAACAAACTAGGATCTCTAAGGTAAGGAAGTCTGCATGGCGAGTGACTCGAATTAAGATAACATTATGAAAATGTATCAACACGAACCTGAATGCAGTTGGACTTGGGGAAGGTTATTTCGACAAACAGGGGTCTCACAGTAGAAATGGAAAGAAAGCGGAGGGGTAAAGAGAATTTGCTATGGTAGAGTAAATTAGAGAGAATATAAAGGAGAAGTCACGTGAACGTATGCAATGGTGCAAAATTCCATACGTTTATTCTCAGGAAAAAAAACGAATATTATAAAATTTTAAAGAAGAGAGAGAGAGAGAGAGAGAGAGAGAGAGAGAGAGAGAGAGAGAGAGAGAGAGAGAGAGAGAGAGAGAGAGAGACAGAGACAGAGACAGACAGACAGACAGACAGACAGACAGACAGAAAGACAGAGACACAGACACAGACAAAAACATAGGTAGCAAAAGATGAAAGAGAGAGAGAAATAAGAGCTATACAGAAAAAAAAATTCGAAATGAGAAGAGATTCAGCCAGCCAGAAGTAAATCATGTGAAAGAATGCCTACATTAAGTTGGCACGAATCTTGGAGAGATTCTGTGAAAAAAATTGCGCATATATAAAAAAGAAAGAAAAGATATAGGGAGCGCTCTATAAGTAATTTATGTGATGAGTAAAGAGTTGGCACATCGCTTCTTTGACAACTACTAACTTACAGAATTGAATATTTACAAAAGGAAGAAATAGACGGATAGAAACAGACTCGGATGTAGCCAAATGTAAAAGATGAACGGATTGATAGACAGACAGAAATATAGAGGTAATCGTGGCAACACGGGTGGACCGATTGAAAGAGAAAATATCCATACTGAGAAATAGAGAGTGAGACAAATAAAAAAAATCACTGGCGAAGACGACAGAAAACTAAGAGACACGGGGAAAGACAGATATTTCAAGGCTTAAAGAATTACGATGGAGAGATGGGCGTGGGAGAGATCGAGGAGGACGAGGAGCAGACAGACGGGAGAATATAAAAGGAAGGGTTAGAGATTATTTGATTAGAAAAGAGCGGAGAGAAGAGGGTGATACGGATAGAGAGAAGGAGAAACAGGCTTGGAAATGAAATAAAACCGAGTCCTAGAATAATCGAAGGGCATTTTTTGAATGGTATGAGCAAGCGCGCTTTTTTTTTGTGTGTGTGTGCAAACGTAGCATAGAGGTGCTGTTGAAACGTTGTAAATTAGCAAGCACTCAAAACAAATAAGACCAATCTGCGAGAGAGTGAAAGTGAAGAGAGAGAGAGGGAGAGAGAGAAAGAGAGAGGGAGGGAGAGAGAGAAAGAGGGGGGGGGGGGATTGCCAATTTGAAGGAGAAAACAGCCGAGTCATTTTTAAATTGGTAAATAGAGAGGAAAGAAGAAGTAAAGAAGATAATTGATAAAAAAGATAATTAAATAGACAGATAGATAGATAGGCAGATAGATAGGAAAATAGTTAGACCGATAGGTAGGTGGATAGAAGAGGAGGAAAGATAGAGAGAGAATGAGAGATAGACAGGAGAGATGGAGAGAGAGAGAGAGAGAGAGAGAGAGAGAGAGAGAGAGAGAGAGAGGAAAAAGTAGGATGAATAGATAAAAGACCGCAATGCACGTTCATTATTAAATTTGATGACTCTCTACCCTACTAGCACATCTAACTTTTCCCACTCGAGCTCTGTTCGAACTACTCATTAATGCTCCTTTTTACAGAGGCTAATAAATATTGAAACAATGTAGGCCATTTCGCAATGATAATAATAACTGACGCTCTTAACGCACATCTCGTTAGCAGGTCCAAACAGAATAATCTACAACGCTTTATTTTTTTTTCTATTTTGCATCTTGATATTTCGTTCTTCATTAATAAAAAAAAAGAGGTGAGATTCATTTTATTAACTTAGAAGACCGACCGAAAGAGAAAAAGGAATAGAGTCAAAGATGAAGAGGGATTTAAAAAAAAAATTGGTTTGTTTAGGGGAAAAGAAATGTTTACTTTAAATTAACAATTATGTTATAATTATAATTTGCTTTCTTCAGGCATGTCTATAGAGGATTCAAAGTATAGCAACAATGAATGGGATCTTTATTTACTCAAGTTTCGGTTTAAAGACTATGCCCTAGTATCGGTACACTAATCACGAATTGGCATATAACAAAGAGAAAATGATCAACCTCTTATTTTGTTTAGACTTAAGAAGGTATGCTGTGAACGTCTCTCTTCAAGACAACATTATGTTTCTAGATCTTCTTGTGAACTCACCGCTTGTGTTTTTGTTGCCTATTCGTTGAAAACGGTTTTAAATCCAAAGAGCGTGAGATTAAGACTTGATTCCCACGTAAATCTATCGATCTATATCGATCGAGACAGTTAGTGATGGGCATGGTACCTCCATAGATCTAAACTAAAGATAGATCTAGCATGTTTCAGTTAAGTCTTTAACAAAATCCGTCGAGAAGCCAAACCAAAACATTCCATGAAACAGGGAAAATCCACACCTTGCTACTGAAATGGGCAAAGCTTCAGTATTGCTTGAGTAGCGCGCGTGCGAGCTCCCGGCTACGTTTGACTGTGAAGCGAGATGGAGAGAGTGAGCCAGAGAGAGGGAGATCGAGAGAGAGAGTGAGGGAGTGTGAGTGAAATTCAAGTCAGGTTGTAGCGGGTGGTTTACCTCTGAGAGATCATGGTCGGGTAAATGTGTGTTCCTACATGAAGCCCAGCTTAATGTTTTTGCACGCTGTTTTTTGTTTTTTGTTTTTTTTTTTGTTATACAAATCAGTCGCTGTACAAATTGCGAGAATTGAGTGGTATGGTCTTTATGAGAAGTAAACTCATTCTTTCTTTTCCAAACCTAGTTTTGTATTTGCTTTCACGCTGCTTTATCCTTGATCTCATATTGGGTCTGGCTAGAATGGAAATTGCTGTGACCTTTTACATAATCCTGACGGTTCCACACGGTATCGCGAGCTGCTGTTACGGTTCAAACCTCTGTGCTCATCGAATATATTATATGAAAATCATTGTTCCATTTAGTTGGAAAACAAGGATGGACGGATGGGTACATATTATTTTATAACTCTCCTCCTCTCCCGCCTCATCCTACTTTTACTACTACTACTACTACTACTACTACTACTACTACTACTACTACTACTACTACTACTACTACTACTACTACTACTACTACTGCTACTACTACCACTACCACCACCACCACTACCACTACTACCACCCACCGCCACCACCACTGCTACTATACTACTGCTACTACTACTACTACCACTACTACTACTACCACCACTACTACCACCACTACTACTACTACTACTACTACTACTACTACTACTACTACTACTACTTCTACTACTACTATCACCACTACAACAACATCCACCACTTCCCCACTCACTACTACCACCACTACCACTACCACCACCACTCACCACCACCACCACCACCACCACCACCACCACCACTAACCACCACCGCCACCACCACCACTACCACCACCACCACCACCACCACCACCACTCACCACCACCACCACCACCACCACCACCACCGCCGCCGCTGTTGCCACCACCACTACTCACTACCACCACCACCACCACTACTCACTATTACTACCACTACTACTACTACCACTACCACTACTACCACCACCACTACCACTACTACTACTACTACCACAACTACTACTACTACTACTACTACTACTACTACTACTACTACTACTACTACTACTACTACTACTACTGCTGCTGCTGCTGCTACTACTACTACTACTACTACTGATGCTGCTGCTGCTGCTACCACAAATACAGCTTCTGCATCATCTCTCTTCTTTCTCTCTCTCATTTTCTTGATCTCTCTCTCTCTCTCTCTCTCTCTCTCTCTCTCTCTCTCTCTCTCTCTCTCTCTCTCTCTCTCTCTCTCTCTCTCTCTCTCTCTCTCTTGTCTCTCATAAATATGCAAACATATTTTGTTTTATTACTCTGACTCAAAAATATGCAGTGCGTATTCATATCCATGTTGTCTGATTCAAAACAAGCTCACAATATCTAACTATACATAGTAGATGGTCATAATGACTTTAATCATAGAAACCATTTGGAAAGAGATGGAGAGTGAAAACACAGGTTGCTGAGTATCTCGGAATACTACAGGTTAGGAATACATCAAACAATTCCGTTTGCTTCATTAGCAGACCGTGTAATAACACAGGTAGCTCCGTTTTTCATGGTTTGTATACGTTCAAATGGTAGGTAAACTTTGAAACGAACATTAAATTTGTAAATGACATTTGCCTGAATTAGAAAGTATGGCTAAATAGTGAAACTTAAGGGGGCCCGTAGGGGGGGGGGGGGGAGGGGGAGTTGGTCTGATAAGACGAGTTTGGAAAATTTGATCTATCATCACATATGATTTTCACTATCATATTAAAGAATAATAGCACATTTCGTATAGATTCAAAGTAAATAAGAAAAATTAACATGATTCTAGGAATGAAGTTCTCTGATCAAATATGAAGTTATCTTGGAAACTCGACCAATAAAGGGATAGAATAATGACACACTCGCGGTCGTGGTAAAGATTATAAAGTAAGAAGGAAATTGTTAAAACACAGCATTAAAAAAGCGAAACGATCCTGACTTAGCAAACATACAAACTACTTACATTCACACAAAGTTAGGGATAATTTTGAATAAACACTGTTCGGGTTTCAGTAACTTGTGTTTGCGGTTTTTTTTTACAGATAATTTTCATACATAAAAAGATTGGAGAAAAGTTACCATTTCGCGTTAAACATCAGGGATTTTGTTTTATTTTATTTTTTGTTCAGAAATATATAATGTCAAAGAAAAGCATTCTTTCGCTCAAAACGGTGTAACATAATTTGGCTTACTCTTCATCCAAGTCAATTTATACTTAACTTAAAGAAACTTATTTCTTTTGCATAAGTTAATTTTTTATCGTCTTACGAAGACTTATGATTAGTCTAGCAGCTGACAAAATTATTTAACAAGAACTTAAAACGTTTCATTCTTTCCAGAAAATACTAGAAATTGTGAAACACTTTAATTTTTGCTCATTTTTACGAAAATCCTGAGATGGGCATCTGGTGAAAAACTGCTTTCTAAAAAGGCCGTTAAAAAATTAGTTACTAACTAACTTAGATAGATCAATGAATTAAGAAAATGTTAGAATAAGAAATCAAATTTAACGTCAAAGAAAGAATCAATTCAAATTAAACGAAATCAATCAACATCTGCCGAATCTATCGGTTAATTACTGAAATCAATATTAAGAAGGTAAATGCTTCGCTCGAATTTTATCAATAGGTTTTGGTTAAGTAAAATTATTTCGGTTTTCGAACATTCTATCTAGATTTTCCTTCTATGAGATACAAATTATTATAAATTATCTTATTCTAATTTGGGTGATTCACGGAGGAAAAAACCCGCACCCACAGATTTTAACTACACACCTAAGGATACTCACCAAGTAAAACTATAACACTGAATCATTTAATATGCAACATACATACACTATAAAAACACTGGAATAGTATGTTATTTTTTTGTTTGCTCCGTAAAAATATTCAACTTTTTCATCTTCACCTACACATTTTAAATTTTCTTTCCGGCAAAATGTTTAAGGAATATAAGATATTGATAGGAACAGTTTGTTTGTTTTTCAATTTCATTTTTCTTCCAAAATGGTTCTTCGGGAAAACGACTAACCATTTTAAGAGCAGATATCAGCCAACGTATTTTATGTCTGTTACCCCTATCATTCCAAGCCCGATGGGATGCTATTTCAAAATTAATGGTCCATGTGTGTTGGCTGTTCTTATTAGCTAATGGTGTTGTTAAAAACACAGCGGCATATACACAACTAGATCTAGTTCTTTCAATTGAAGAGTATGTATACGTTTTGAAGAAAGATAACTTTTCACTACCGAAAAATGTCTTATGTAAAATCTGAAAAAAGGAAATGATATTAATGATTTTAAAGAAAAAGGCCTAACATAACGTATGGCTGTGTTAAGTTCAAAGTATCTATTTTAGTCTTTTTTCCCTTTTCAAAATCCCTGACTTGTAGTGATAGGTGTACTAAGCTAAACTAAGCCTGCACCCGGAATGAACACTGTGCTCACTTCAAGCCCATTTGAGAATTCCGTTTTGAACTTTTAGGAGACAACTTGTGTTGACATTTAAGACAGCTTGTGCCCTCAATGACTTATACTAAACTTTGAGATCCACAAAGGGTCGAAACAATTTCACACATCTTAAAAAAATCCAACCACACGTGAAATTAAGTGGATATCTCAACGAATTTCCCTATCTGTTAATCTTTTTGATTTTTTTTTCATGTTTTTGTACTGAAATCATGGGACTGAAAAGTGATATCTTCTAACATCAGCCAATACTTCGGGAAGTGTCAGGAAACAGCCACTTTTCTTTAACCACATTCTAAACAATGCAAATCTCATCTTCCATCAAGAAGGAGAAGAAGAAGACTCTTGAAAATGTTCTAATTGATGCCATATTTTTTTTTAATTTAGAAATTTTTCACTTAAAAGATAGTGTGGATCAAATTAACGATGAAACCTGAACCATAATTAAAAAAAGGTTATGTTTAAAGGTTTAAAAGACGTAGGATGTCATATTGTCTCTCCCAATTCTAAAAGCAACCTGGGGGGTTCCTCCTGTCGATGATCTATGTTTTTATTAACATGTTAAATTTTCTTAATACAGCAATAAGCTTTCTTCATCCGATTCTTTCTCTTTCTTTTTTTCTCTTATTTCTCTCTGTCTGGCAGTCTGTCTGTCTATCTGTCTGTCTATCTGTCTATCTGTCTGTCTGTCTGTCTGTCTCTCTCTCTCTCTCTCTCTCTCTCTCTCTCTCTCTCTCTCTCTCTCTCTCTCTCTCTCTCTCTCTCTCTCTCTCTCTCTCTCTCTCTCTCTCTTTCTCTCTGTCTCCCTTTACGCATGTACATTGCTGCCTGTCGATGCAAGTTGCGCACTGTTAATGGTACGAAAACAAATTTAAGAAATATCAATACTGATTGCTCCAAAGGCTTAATGGCAAACATTGCAGTAGATTATTATGGTGTAAAAACAACCGCAAATTTGTTAATCATCCATTTTCTCTTCGTTGTTTTTGTATTTTCTTTCTACATGCAAACCTCTTTAAGAGTCGCCCTCCGCTTTCTCATTTTTTCTCTCACCTCTTTTGATATTTTTATCTACCTGCCCTTTTACTACTCTTTTTTACCCTTTTAAAAGAAACCACCCGTCAACCAATACAGTATTGTAGTGCACATACATAGTCTTAAGTGGCATCTGACCTCCTGTTACCGCACAAGAACTCTTTGTCCGCTGCAATAGATTAGAAAGCCTACGTGCTCAGGTATCATTATGTTAGACCCAGGTCATATAATTTTGGCCAAGACCATACACTAGTTCTGATCTGTCTTTGATGCTTTTAATTAGGGATGTTCCGCTGTTTCCTCAACACTAATTTCAATCTATTAATGATCAGTTTCTTTTTTTTTTTATTATGGTTTTTGAGATTATATACAGTACCGAAATTCGCATGTCTTCTCTTCACCCACCTATCTGTCCTTTCATCATTCCATCTATAAACCTTTTTATCTTTTTTTTTGTTCCATCATCGCTGTCTGTATTTTTCTGTCTCTTATTGCCTCTGTATGTCTGTCGATATGTCTGCCCCCCTCCTCTCTCTCTCTCTCTCTCTCTCTCTCTCTCTCTCTCTCTCTCTCTCTCTCTCTCTCTCTCTCTCTCTCTCTCTCTCTCTCTCTCTCTCCCTCTCTCTTTCTCTCTGTTTTTCTAATTTATCTATTTATCTAGCTCTGATTTTTTCCTGTCTTGTATTCACTTCTCTTAGTTTCATTCTCATTTTTTTCTGTCTGGTCAATCGCATTCCCTTCTCATTTGCCCCATCTCTGTCTCAATCCATATTATTCCAACTAGTACTCTTTTTTCCTGTCGTTCAGTTTCTCTCATCTATCTATCTAGCCTGTTTTTATTTGTTTTGTATTCATCTCCTTCCTTATATACTTATGAGTTACTCTGTTTTTCTGTCTGTTCAATGACATTTCCTTATCATTCACGCCATCTATGTCTCAATACATATATTTTTAATTGATGTTGTTTCTCTCTCTCTCTCTCTCTCTCTCTCTCTCTCTCTCTCTCTCTCTCTCTCTCTCTCTCTCTCTCTCTCTCTCTCTCTCTCTCTCTCTCTCTCTCTCTCTCTCTCTCTCTTTCAGTTTACCTATCTCTGTTTTTATCTGTTTCTTATTCACCTATCTTCCTTATAATGCTTATGACTCCAACTCTGTTTTTTCTGTCGGGCCAATCACATCTCCTCATTTACGCCATCTATGTCTCAATCCATATTACTCGAACCAAACTCTCTTTTTCCTCTTCATAACCACTTCTCATTAGCACATTCTGAAGACGTGAGGTCGTGCCGGTCTCCTGCTGTTCAGATCTCTAATAGTTATTAAGGTGTCTCAGTCTGCCTTTTTTGTCTGCCACAAGCGAAGTCTTCGCGGATTCGGTTGAGAGAAGTAAAACTAAAAGGAATAGAGAATTTTTATTGATATCAAAATATAAGTCATATACTTTTTTTTTAATTTAGAGATGTGCTTGTTCTGTTGCGAACGACAGGTTGTTGCCGCCTTCATTTTGCTGGCATGATCCGTTCCATCGTTGGTTTCGATATGTCGTAAACAGTCGCCATTATATTCGATTGGTCGCTGATAGCAAAGACCAATTAGTGCAAAACAAAAGCAAAATTTTACAAGAGCTATATATAGCGCTGTTCCTGTTATTTGCTCTCAAGCAAATTTAAGAAGGGGGAGGGGAGAGAAGAGAATAAACAAAAAAAAAAAAAAAAAAAACAACATTGTGAGGTATATAGTGTGAAGTAAGTATTTTGAGGTGAGAAGTGGCATGTGCTTCATTTTCGGAGGTTTGACCTGTACCCAGCTGTACCTCAAGATTTCTCAATTCAGGTACAAGTGTTCGTCAAATCTAGGAGTGGAACATCGACTGTGTGTGTGTGTGTTAGTAAAGCAAACAGCTTTTTCCGGCAGTACTCCTTATAGTCACTGGATCCCCATACCATCTGTGCGACTACAGCACTGCTTTTTCAAGAGTTGAGTCATATGTGTTGAAATTCTGGTGTATTGGTCTAATTCTGAATCAAGACCCTGCCAATCATTCAAACTTAACTGAATACTATAAGAAATAACTGATTGTGCCCGATCACTCATTCATTAGGCTGTGCAAACACGTAACGATTGCAAAGGAGACAAATGTTTGTTTTTCATGCAGCGGGTATATTGTAGCTATAATCTAGAATGATGTCATAACTCAATACAACTTTATGTGAGCATATCATGCTCTATGAATTGACTGGATCTGAGAAGAAAGCCAAGTGAGGCAACCACATAAAATTTTATCTTTTCCATTTTCTAAAGTCATCTTACAACAGCAATCTCGATTGAACTTCTTGCCTATATTTCTCACATTTCGCCATTTCTTTTTCCGCATCTTGAACTGAAACAATATTGGATTTCAAGAACCTTTCCCGCTTCATTACAATTTAAACTGAAACAATGATATATCAAAGGAATCATTTTCCGATGCAATACATCTTAAACTGAAACCATATTATAAACAGGATTCTTTTTCTTCACATATACTACATGTAAATTCAAATCTACTATTTGGACAATTTTCTAACGATGAAGTAAAACGGTGCGGAACTGCCAATATTAAATATTGTAAAAATGAAATGGAAATCTCAATTACCCAGGGAAAACACTTGAAAAAGGAAGAATTGACCAATTTGGGAGTATTCAAACAGCTTCAAATCCTGATCTTTAAATCTGAATTATTTATAGTTTTTACGTGTCATAAACAAGCTATCAAGAATTCAGAAATTGTTTTAATACTCTGAGGGATGCAATTAGCGAAAGCATTCTTTGCGGCATAAATTTTTGAAAAATCAAAAACGAAACAATGATCGTTGTTCTGTTGGCTTTGTTTGTTTGTTTTTTTTTTTTTTTCAGTTTTTATTTTTTTTTCATATTTTTGATTGATCATTTTTTTTCTTTTCCTTTTGCTTTTACGACTCATTCGTCCCCATGAATTATTATTATTTTTTTTAAATGGGCAAGAAATAATTATTTCAATCGGTGTCCTCGAAGACTGTAAGAAAATGTTTGTGTTTGCATATTTCACAGAGTTACGTCGACTATTTTCCTTGCTAAAAACTCAAAAATTTGAATTAACTCGTAACAAAAAAATATCCTGTTTGTTGATAAAGCCCTTTAGAGTTAGCATGACATAATAATACAAATTTGTATATGTTTTAAAGTTAAGAAAGGGTTGAGTATGGGTTTAATTTTCAAAATGAACTTAAAATTTTCAAAGGAGGTAATTAAAGACATTAGCACAAACAAAGAATGAAAAATATCTAGTGTCTTCATATTGAAGATCTATAAAAGCAATGTCTTTTGTCTTTACTGCTAGCCGAATAATTATAGATATGAATTTATCTTTCAATTCCTGTATTGCTTTGGAATATTGCTTGATCTCACCACGTATTTTAATTATTTATGCTGAGAAAATATATGTGTAAAAATATTTGCCATTGATTTTAAGGCACTAACTAACAAAAGAAATCTGTCGCAGACTTAAGATGTTCTCAGAAACAAAAAGAGCTAGGATAGAGACTTTTAGAAACACAGAGAAATGCAGATAGAGAGATGGTAATAGAAAAAAAAAGAAAAGAGGAAGAGGATTATTCATAAAGGCAAATAAAAAAAAAGCAGAGAGAAAGAGAGGTAAGGAAAATGCGGATCTTGGGGGAGTCTGAGAACGAAAGAAAGAGAGAGATACTTAGTGAGCCGAGATAAATTGTAAGAGACAAAAATAGAAAGTTTGGGAGGTAAAGATTTCCTTGCTAAAAGCTCAATAATTTGAATTAACTCGTAACAAAGAAATGTGCAGTTTGCTGATAAAACCCTTTAGAGTTTGCATTACATAATAATACAAATTTGTATCTGTTTTAAAGTTAAGACAGGGTTGAGAATGGGAGGGATATAGAGAGTAGAAAAGAAATAAGAATCAAGGAATTAGAGAGAGATAGAATAAAAGAGAAAGGGAAAGAGAGAGGGAGAGACAGACAGAGTGAGAGCTGTTGTTTCCACGTTTGTACTCTTTAAAATGCTGGGCTTTTAAAGTCTTAACTGGCACACATCGAGACCATCGAATTTTTTGTTTTTTTAAGATAAAACAAAACAAAACAAAACAAAAAATACTAAATAAAAATAGGATCTAAAGGAAAAATCAATTCAACTTAGACAATCCCATAAACTTGAAAGGTTCAGTTAAGTAAGAGAGTGGAACAGATCGATGTTATTCGATCGTAGCGGTAGATGGCCTATTCCAGGATCCGATCGCTTGAGATCTTTATTGTTAGCCTGGCTCTCTACCTATTGAGCCACCTGGCATCCCAGGGTTGAAATGAAGAGAGAGAGAGAAGGAGGGGGAGAGGGAGAGAGAGAGAGAGAAAGAGAAAGAGAGAGAGAGGGAGAGGGAGAGAGAGGGGGGGAAAGAGAGAGAGACACAGACACAGAGAGAGAGAGAGAGAGAGAGAGAGAGAGAGAGAGAGAGAGAGAGAGAGAGAGAGAGAGAACAAACAGACAAAAGAGAAAACAAAAAATGACAGAGCGGGAAGGAGAGACAGAGGGAAAAAAAACAAAGAACTGTTGAAATCTTTAGGCTAATACATTAGGAGAGAAAGAAAAAGAAGAACAGGACAACGGAAATGTTTTATATCGATGGTGACTGGCATCTCTCGCCATAATCCACTTTGACAGTCTCGATGTAAACATAACTGAATTATTCAGCCACATGGCTTTTTTCGAGTGTCGCCTCTCATCTTTTTAAATTCTCTATTTGCATAAAAGAGATCTTCGATCACTTATATGCGGATTTTCCCCCTGAATGCTTGTTTAGTAAATAGGAATGAAATAATTTCAATAATAATGACAAACGAAAGCTGCACTGGTATACATTGTAATGGAGACAATAATAAAAAAAAGTAATGATTTTCGTAGTGATGGAAGATTTAGCAGTAGTTATAGTAGTAATAGTACTAGAAGATTATTATTATTATTATTATTATTATTATTATTATTATTATTATTATTATTATTATTATTATTATTATTATTATTATTATTATTATTATTATTATTATTATTATTATTATTATTATTATTATTATTATTATTATTATTATTATTATTATTATTATTATTATTATTATAATTGTTGTTCTAGTTGTTGTTGTCGTTATTCTTGTTATAATTTTCATTGGAAGTAGTAGTAGTAGTAGTAGTAGTAGTAGTAGTAGTAGTAGTAGTAGTAGTAGTAGTAGTAGCAGCAGCAGCAGCAGCAGCAGCAGCAGCAGCAGCAGCAGCAGCAGCAGCAGCAGCAGCAGTAGTTGTAGCAGCAGCAGCAGCAGCAGCAGCAGCAGCAGGTAGTAAGGTAATAGCAGCAGCAGCAGCAGCAGCAGCAGCAGCAGCAAATGTAGTAGTGGTAGTAGTAGTAGTAGTAGTAGTAGTAGCGGCAGTAGTAGTAGCAGGCAGTAACAACAACAACGTAGCATTAGTAGTAGTAGTAGGCGTAGCAGTAGTAGCGTAGTAGTAGTAGTAGTAGCAGTAGGCAGCAGGCAGCAGCAGTAGTAGTAGTAGTGAATGAAGAATAGTAGTAGCAGCATTAGCAGGCAGCAGTGAGGCAGTAGTAGCAGAAAGTAGCAGTGCGTGGTAGCAGCAGCGGCAGTAGCAGCAGTAGTAGGTAGTAGCAGCAGCAATTATAGCAGCAGCAGCAGCAGTGCAGCAGCAGTAGTTAAATTAGTAGTAGTAGTGGTAGTAGTAGTAGTAGTAGTAGTAGTAGTAGTAGTAGTAGTAGTAGTAGTAGTAGTAGTAGTAGTAGTAGTAGTAGTAGTAGTAATAGTAGAAGAAGAAGAGATAGTGTTAATAATGACGGTGGTTTTGGTGTTTGCAGTAGAAGTAGTAATTGAAGACGTAGAGATTGAAACAATTGTAGTTTTTTTTTTTAAATTGAAGAATAAGTAAAGGTAGCAGATTAGTACTAAAACTATCATTGTAACGAAAGTGACAAGGACGTATAATATGGGAGACTTAAAGTACATCAATATGAACAATAACAAGAATGACAATAATATTTTTTTTAAAAATCATAACAATATTAATAATAATAATAAAAACAACAACAACAACAACAACGGTAAGGTTTCATGTGAAAAGCATGCTCCCCATCACCGTTGTTGATGAAAAATGTATATTACAATATGGATGTTATCTCTCTTCTTTTTCTTCTTCTTCTTCTTCTTCTTCTTCTTCTTCTTCTTCTTCTTCTTCTTCTTCTTCTTCTTCTTCTTCTTCTTCTTCTTCTTCTTCTTCTTCTTCTTCTTCTTCTTCTTCTTCTTCTTCTTCTTCTTCTTCTTCTTCTTCTTCTTCTTCTTCTTCTTCTTCTTCTTCTTCTTCTTCTTCTTCTTCTTCTTCTTCTTCTTCTTCTTATTCTTCTTCTTCTTCTTCTTCTTCTTCTTCTTCTTCTTCTTCTTCTTCTTCTTCTTCTTCTTCTTCTTCTTCTTCTTCTTCTTCTTCTTCTTCTTCTTCTTCTTCTTCTTCTTCTTCTTCTTCTTCTTCTTCTTCTTCCGTTTTCTGCTTTTTTGTGAGGTGAAACTGCCTCTCGGCACTTAGAAATCAACAAAGTAACACACCATTACCTTATAAAGAAGCAAAATAACTGGACGTGACTTACGATAAAGTGAGAAGTGCACCAAGCGATAAAGGGAAAGTATTGTCTTGTGAATACATGGGATGAAGACTAATAACCTCCCTTGTATTAGGTATCCGCCTAAACAAGAAAACAACCTCCAGTTGAGACAAGCGCCATTGTTGGAATTATTCAATTTGGTAATCTCTTTCGTATTCAGAATCGTCGATTACTAAGATATTCCCTATCTCGCCGTATCGATTCTTTAGCTATGGCGGTCTATAAGGTATTCTGACTGCACGTGGTCACAAGACAAATTAAAAAACGTCTTAAACAACTGATTTCTTGGGTTTCCATCACAAACTGTTTGTTTTGGATAGATTGTTTGACAGATTTAACAGAAAAACAGTATAATTTTCAGTACAGTTTTTTATTGCGACCTGTACAAAAAAATGTTGAATTTGTGGACTCGGGAAATAACCATACTCAGAAATCGATCTTATATACTGTCTTGCGATGACGCCCAGGTCTACACCCTAGACACTCGTCAACTCGGGCGGGTCTAATGTGACTGGTCATCCTCGGCATAGAACCTTGAGGGTCAGCTAGATCAGAGATACAATAACTCAGAGAGAGAGAGAGAGAGAGAGAGAGAGAGAGAGAGAGAGAGAGAGAGAGAGAGAGAGAGAGAGAGAGAGAGAGAGAGAGTGGCCATGTGATGTGATACTATTAGGGAGACAGTGCTTAAGGAGGGAGAAAGACGAAATTTACAAAATTGTAGGATTTTTTATTAAATACGAACCAGTTTCAAATGAAAAAAATAAAAAAAATAGATAAGGAAAGATTGAGAGAAGAATCAAAAAATACAGGATGTAATGAAAACTGAATTTTTTTCCGCATTGACCGTGACTAAGATTAAACATATATCTTACTTTTTTAATTCTTTATTTTTTGGTTTGTGTGTGTGTGTGTCAAACGATGACCACAAAAAATTTTCGTTAATATTATTATATGATTATTAAAAGTTTTTCATTAATCTGCTGGTATTATTACAATTCGTCTTCTTCTTCTTCTTCTTCTTCTTCTTCTTCTTCTTCTTCTTCTTCTTCTTCTTCTTCTTCTTCTTCTTCTTCTTCTTCTTCTTCTTCTTCTTCTTCTTCTTCTTCTTCTTCTTCTTCTTCTACCAGTACTACTACTTCTACTACTTTTTCTACTTAATTTTCTTTTCTTACTCTTCATAATCGAATTGTTAGCAGTATTATTAGTACTATTATTATTATTATTATTGTTATTATTATTATTATTATTATTATTATTATTATTATTATTATTATTATTATTATTATTATTATTATTATTATTATTATCATCATTATTATTATTTTTATTATCATTATTATCATTATCATCATTATTATGATTATTATTATTATTATTATTATTATTATTATAATTGTTGTTCTTGTTGTTGTTGCTGTTGTCGTTATTTTTGGTATAATTTTCATTGGAAGTAGCAGTAGCAGTAGCAGTAGCAGTAGCAGTAGCAGTATCAGTAGCAGAAGCAGTAGCAGTAGCAGTAGCAGTAGCAGTAATTGTGGTATAATTATTATTATTATTATTATTATTTATATTTTTATTATTATTTTTATTATTATTATTATTATTATTATTATTATTATTATTATTATTATTATTATTATTATTATTATTTTTATTATTATTATTATTATTATTATTATTATTATTATTATTATTATTATTATTATTATTATTATTATTATTATTATTATTATTGTTATTATTACTATTATTATAATTATCATTATTATTGTTATTATTATTATTTTTATTATTGTTGTTGTTGTTGTTGTTGTTATTTTGCATTATTTCCTTTTGACTATAACTCTTATATAGCGCTTTTCAGGACGACTATTGAGTAGTCTCTCACTCAGCTTAGATCGCATATACTGGTTGCTCTCTTTTCAAACAAACAAACAGCGCAATAAATCACTTAACCTCACCCAGACCGGACCCTGTCCTGACACCCCTCGAAGATGCCAACTCCAGCGCGAAACAAGGCAGAGACTAAGCTCTAAGTAGAACACGCAAGACTTATTGTTGAGTCCAAAATAATATGCAACTCTTAGCTTAAAAGTGGAGATAAAATAATAGTAGTAATTTACATTTCAGTTGAGCCGATTTTGTCCCTTCATGGGCTGGATTCGATACGCTTAGGGTATATTTATATTATTTTTAAACTTATATGTCTTTTATACGAGTAGTGGCGTGGTGTGACTAGTTTTGCTTATTGTTTTTCAGACTTCCCTGCCCCTTGTTATTTCGCTATCATGCATATAAAAGTTTTATTTTTTCATTTGATTTAGGCCTCAGTTTTTAAATTATACGTGTGTGCACTGTTAGAGTAGGACATCAGGAATCGTGGGTCTTACAATCAGTATATGAATTTATAGTTTAAGGAGAGATCTCCATTACCATTCAAAACTCTTAGTTTTGTCCATTTCATTTTTTTACGGAGTGTTTTGTTCGTTCGTTCTGAATGTAACTGATTCGTGAGCGTTCGTCGGGCGAAAGTTGTATTCCTTCACGTAACATCTCATTATCAGTATATATATATATATATATTCTCAATGCATTTCTTATTTGTATTTGTATTACTTTACTTATTTGTGACTATTTTCAAATTATTTTATGCTGGCTTTAAATTATGATTTCCATTTTCATTATTTTTTGCTTCCTAAGGTTGATGGCATTGACAATTTAGGTTGATTTTACATAAATTTGAACACCTGGCCCATGTTGAATGCTGGGAACAGGTAAATCTCACAAAGTTTAAGCATTATAGATTTTGTCGAGTTGAGGTCACGTTGCGTATATCTACAATAGTTGAATCTAGTCCGTGAATTAGCGTTAGGCCGCGACCGCACTACAACTTTTAGTTGATCAACTAAAAAATTGAGGTGAAAGGATTGGATGTAACCAATAAAAATAAGAAGACGCTACTGCACTACTTCAACTCAATTTTTTAATCGTGAAAGTTTGTAACGAGGAACAAACTTTTTTTCAACTCAACTGTTGGTCAATTTTCTTGTGCTATTGAGAAATAGAGGAGGTTACCGCACCACAACTAAATAGTTGAGTTGACACGGGTCGACTCTACACTAGATCTACGCAGTGCTCAATATAATTACACACTTCCTGAAACTTGTATCCTGGAAAGCAATCAGTTGCAGTAGAAAGTCAAAACTTTCTTTGCACATTCTATAATATACAAAAAAACTTTTTCGGGTGATCTCGAAGATCCTGGTAAAGGATGTAAAGTTTCCCTTTAAGTAATTCTGACTAACAATTGAATGGACGAAATACTTTTTTCGTTTTTTCTTTTTCCGAATGGAAAATGTCAAAGCACAGACACAAGCAACCTCTGTCACATCCATTTTTGTAATGACCGAGACAAGGCCCTACAATGACGCAACTCGAAAAAAAAAAAATCGATCAAATACTTAGTTGTTGTAAGGTGAGACATAATGTACCTCAACTGGACAACACGATTTCAATTTTGTAGTGGATCAACTAAAAGTTGTAGTGCGGTACCGGCCTTACTCACAAAGTCGCTTACTCAGAGCGGATTTTTTTTTTTTACTTTACCTTTAACTCACATATATTAGTTGAGTGTAAACATTAGAGACTCAGAATCAGTTTGGCTCGAGCCGTCATATAAATTAGGAAAATGGCAGAACTTACAGAAAGATTTATTAAACTGGGCCGAGACCTAGGTTATGGTGGAGCAGATCGGCGGACATTCGTAATGGAAGAAAAGGCAGAGATAAAAATGTGAGAAAAGGAAGAAAGAAAAAGAGAAAAGGCAGAAAAAGAAAGAGAAAGAGAAAAGGAAGAAAAAGAAAAAGAAAGAGAAAGAGAAAAGGAAGAGAAAGAAAAAGAAAGAGAAAGAGAAAAGGAAGAAAACGAAAGAACGAGAACGGGAATAAAGAAGACCGAGAAGAAAACAGGAGGAACAAGAGAGACAAGCTTAGCTTCAACTGGCGAAGACCAATGCAGATATAGAAAGACTTGTCGAACAGAGTCCTATTAAAAGTACCTGAAATGGCGCAATTCTCTGAATCGAAAGGTGACACCATGGACGCATTCATATTTAGTTTTGAGATGCTAGTAAAGTCATATGATTGGTCTATTGCCACAACATTTTTGGCTTTGTCAAACCTTCTCAGTGGGGAATCACTTCGAGTTTTGTAGAGGGTCGGGTTTGCTTCAGAGTGGGCCATTTTTTTAGAAAAACTTTCTTCAGAACTGCATTCAGTCGTTGACTTGAAAATATCAATTTCACATCTATCACATTATAGCTATGAGTTTAACGACGTACCAAGTTGGAAGAGTATTAAAAGAACTCTAAGATCGGAAACTCGAATTTAATTAAGTGTTAGGCAGTCATGGTCCATTCCTTGAACCTCAGTATTGGTTCTCCGATAGGTAGCCGATTTTTTGCTTCACTTCAGTTCTTTCTCAATTTTTTCTTTATATTTCTTGCTTGTTCTTTGTTTTATTCAAATAGTCAAGAATGTTTGAAAGCGGGTTCCAATTCCTTTTGGGCAGGAAGAAAGAAGTAGGAATAATCTGGTTGCTTCGAAAAAATACATATCCTGGCTAGTAAAATTACTCTTTTGTCATTTGTCTATTTTTTTTGTATAAAAAATGACGGTCCCTGTCGTGCACAAAAGGTACATAGAACAAAAGGTATTCTATATGATCTTCATAAGATAAAAAAAAGGGATTGCAATGGTCAGGGAGAAAGATGGCGAGAGACGAAGATAGACAAAATGTTAAGATAGAGTGCGCAAGACAGGCAAGAGGAAGGAGAAAAACAGAAAACTGAAACGAACAAGGGAGAAAAAAAAAGAGATTGAGAGAGGTTGTGAATTATATAAAAAGAGCAAAAAAAAAGTTTTGAAGACAGACAACAATAACAAAAAAAAAAAAAAAAAAGAAAATGCCAGCGCATATTTCTAGTTGAACAAAATAATGCTATGTCACTAGATTGTTTCAGAACCATTTTTTTGCTACAATTTTCCTAGGTTATAAATTATAAAGTAAGAATTAGCACTAACTTCAAAAATGCAATTTAATTCTACAAAATCCGTCACATGGATTTACATTACCCGCAACTAATTATGCTAGGATTTCTTTACGTCTTTGCTTCCCTCAAAGACAAGATCACACTTTATGTTTTACTTATAACTTTTTTCAAAATTTAATTTATAACAGAAACCAGTGCAGTCAATCTGTTTTTATATCCTTCCAAATTTATGGTGGCTTAGATTAAAAAGAATTTTTCATATTTTTCTTATTATTTGAGATGTTTAGGGACGCCTTTTCCAAAATGATAAAATGCTATGAAATTAAGGGGAGAAAAGTAACACTTCACAAAGGTCTGCAGCCTCCAAAAAAAATGTATTTCTTCAGCACTCAAGAATGTTGTTCTAAGAGATCAGGTCTAGAATCGGCATAAACATCACTGAGTTACTTACAAGCTCAAGAAATAAAAAAAAATCCAAAAGATATCTACAGAATTAATGTAAGGCTCACTTGTATCAGATTTTATAGCTGAAGGTACAAACAGTGTTGCATTAAAATCTCACAGCTTTGTCTACCACTTTCACGCATATTTACACACAAATGGTTTTGTAAAAGTCTGTTTGAATCTGTTCAAGAAACCATAACAAATTGAAAAATGTCTTCAAAAGGGTATTTAAACTTGTAAATTCAATTACATGAGCTGGACATGTCCTGTAGTATATTTATAAGAGAGATTATGTAACAACAAGTTGATTTTCGTTTAGTTTTTTTTTTTATCTATTAAATATTGGGATTAATGGCTATTACGACTCACCCAGCTACATTTTATTACTTGGTTACATCTCAGAGATTGCTTATGGCCTTGTTGAGAACTTTATGTGACTTATTAATTTGTTTTAATGTCACGTTTTTTTTAATCTCATTTTCAATCAACCGGGACTGAATTCTGAAATCGTAAATCTAAACCTAATTCTGCAGGAGAATGTGTTAGTAAAATGACTGACTGTTGATTTTTTTCATAAACTTTGTGCTGACCATTAAAGTCATAAAATGATGCAGCATATTTTTTAGCTAATCTGACTACTAACTTCCAGTCAATGTTTTGTTGCTTTACGGCAACCAATATCAGGATCGAACAAAGGCTTTGAGAGAAAACATTGAAACATATTTCGTAAAAAAAAATTAGGTCTATAAGCTATTTTTCCAAGTTGAGAGGCTAGCAGAATAACCTGCTGAGAAAATAATTGTATTTTTTTTTCACTAGTTTTAGTCTTTCATGGACGATCTTAATCGATTGGACTGATACATAAGAAACGTCTTATTAATCTGATTCTTCCTATCTGTTTCTGTATTCGTCACTTTGCCTTTAAAGTCCTCTCTCTCTCTCTCTCTCTCTCTCTCTCTCTCTCTCTCTCTCTCTCTCTCTCTCTCTCTCTCTCTCTCTCTCTCTCTCTCTCTCTCTCTCTCATTTAGTTTAATGACTTTTGTTTACTTAAGAAAACGACCAATTCCCCTGTTTTCCCCTCCAGACATACGAACCCATCTCACTTAAGAGCTAGTCGGAGGAGTGCCAGCTGTTACTCTCTTTCTGTGTAGAGCTTTTTACCATCCACTTACTTTATTTTGTGAGATGGGTTTTTAATCCTTTGAATTTATGAGTATTTACATGATACGCTTCATATTGTGAAAGATCACCAGTGCAATTAGATTGGGCAATCTTTCACGCATAACTTAAAGGCAGAGATATTTAATTCATCGTTTTGTTATTTTGTTTGTGGGTTTGTTTGTGCTTTTTTTTTTCGTACTTTTCTTTTTTTTTTTTTCATTTTTTATTCGGCTTTTGGACCGCTTCATTTGTTTCTAGCGAAGGACTCTGTCAGTATGATGGATATTTGATGAAAGTTTACAGATGTGTGGTGTCAAAAAAACGATCATGTGAGACATTTCTGTTGGGACAGAGACTTCTCCATTCGGTATTAACGCTCTGATAATTTTGATGCTTGCAAGTTTGCATAAAAATATATTAACGATGTAATCCTCAGCCTGTATTCCTTGGATCTGAGTCAAGATAGTTCCGGCTGTATGTGTGATGAAGGTATGAAATAGCTTACACCGTGTGTATAGCTTGGTATAGGGTATAATTATTTATTTGTGACATTTGCAGTAGACCTTTAGAGCATAATAGTAATTTGTAGGTCAATTGTCAGCTTGTGGGTGAAGCTAAGTGCACTCCCGGCTTGTTTTATTAGTAGACTTAGTTAAATGGTGGGAAACTAGTCTCCGCCCATCTTAGTAGTTTAATTCATTTACTTCTACTTCTATTATATTCTGAAGATACTTTGTTGTAATAATTACATTGACAAACCGATCTGTTCTTTTGTTCCTGTCCAGCTGGCCAGAGAAGTTTTTCAACGGGCGGCTTGGGACGTACTTTGATTCGGGGATCTTGGGAAATTTAGGGAAACTACTTGTACTAAGCTTAGGTGATGCTTTGATTGGGAGATGCTAGATGTAACGATGGGTTTCGTAGTTTCTATGATCTCGGTCGGGTGATGTCTTAGTTGGGGAAACCGTCCAAAGGAATAAAATTCTCTTCGGTCAGCATTGGCCCTTTCTCTATGGAAGTTGGACGACGAGCTGGGAAACTAGGGAAGTCTTTGACCGGGAACTGTGCCGACTGAGTCTGTAGTAAAAATGCAGAGCTCGAAAAGGCTCCTTGTCAGTACCTTTTTGGAGTATCTAGTGACCTCGTCGGTAGGAAGTATTGTTTGAAATTACTGTGACAGTGAGAAGTTCTTGTGATCATTCAGAGTTAGAGTTACTGAAGGGTTGTGGAAACTACTACTACTACTACTACTACTACTACTACTACTACTACTACTACTACTACTACTACTACTACTACTACTACTACTACTACTACTACTACTACTACTACTACTACTACTACTACTACTACTACTACTACTACTACTACTACTACTACTACTACTACTACTACTACTACTACTACCACTACTACTACTGCTACTACTACTACTACTACTACTACTACTACTACTACTACTACTACTACTACTACTACTACTACTACTACTACTACTACTACTACTACTACTATTACTACTACTACTACTGAGACGTTGCGTTGGATTACCGTGACTTTGGCGTTGGTAGACTATAAGGCACTTTGTTTACGCATTTTGGTTTCGTAACCTTTCTTAGTATCTTCTATTCTGACCATTTTGTTTTAGTATCTGATCTTAGCATATTATATGCACTTTATCTTGAGTATCTTTTTTTGGCGTTGATCATTCTGACCACTTGTTTTAGTATCATCTACACGTACATGACACTTTGTTTTGGTCTCTATTAGACGTTTATTATTCTGACCAGTATCATTATAGTATCAACAAAATCATGTTTTCCTTAAATCAATGAAGTCCATATAACTTTGCCTGTCCTATCTTCTTAACCTTTTTCCTGCGTTGCATCCCTTGGCAAAAGGTGGCAAGGGTTACTACATGTAGAATCGGTGGTCCGCTGCAATTTTACTGTATTGGAAAGATTTTCAAGAAATTCTGCAAATTAAATGTACGTTGTGTGTCTCTTATTACCTTTAAATATGTAGCGCAGAACAGAATTGTCGGCAAATTTTCCGTACCTGTATTGAAATAAATATTCGAAAATTTTAGTGCAACCCATAACAAAGACTTGATTTTATTACATGGTATTGTAATTTTACAAAAAAAAAGGAAAAAAATTCTAGAACTATTGCGAGGAAAGAGTTCTTTATGAATTTAAAGGTGGTAGGAATGAAACTAGGTAGAGACAGATAGGTGGAGGCATTGTCTGGATTATGTAAGATTAGATATCAAGAGAATTTATTAGCCTACTTTATACACGCGCACCCCAACCCCGGCAAATTGACACACGGGTCCGTTCGTGGAACTTTTTAGCTTGTTGTAAAAAAAAAATTCCAAAACGAAACTTTGGTGTCAATTTGTCATGAAATTGCTGGGGTGTCTGTCTTTCCACCCCTTTCCACAGTCCATGTTCATCACTTATGAATTGCTCCAAACTATCGATGAAGTTATCAAAACCCACGCCGTTGACATCAAACTTCAGCGGATTTCAGGACATATTTTTTTTTAAATGGTAAAACAGATAGAGTGGCTAAACAAGGAACAAAAAAACCGACAGATCAACAACCCAACCTCAATGTTCACAGCACACCAGATTATAAAGAGTAACATAAAGGAGGAATAGATGAATACATGGGCAGTGACAACACCGAATAAAAAAGATGCAATAAACCTAGAAAGAAGAAACCAAACAATCAGCTTCAGTTTTAGAACACACCACATCCCACTAAATGGCTACCTAAACAGATATAAACCACAAAGATCTACTTTCAGTTTCATTCGTGCAGTCTGCCCCCAGTAGAGTTGTGTTGATCGAGTCCGCGCTTTTCACTGACAGCGCGTAGACGAAGTAGGTAGAAACTCACTGGAGAGCAAGATAATAGAGAGCCTTCAGACAAAAGAACCCTCCCTGTTCCTCAACTTCTGGGCCACACCCAGGTTAAGGCTCATAGGTATCTTTCTGCTACCGCGCCAGGATTGGAACCCATACCCTTATCTTTTGACGGATTGCTGATCCAGGCACTACACCACTTCCCCAACTGGTCTCGTATTGGTTAGCGCATTTTCAATAGTTATGAAGGAACCTCTAATTTCTCCCGCTCCAGATCCACCGGGAACTGTTTTCGGCTATTTTCGCCAGTAACTTTAGAACTTTTGTTCTTTTGCTGCCATATGTTAAAAGTTTAGTCAGAAGGTAGTACACTGATGACCCTATGAACCCTCTGGCACCAACCTTTGAAGCCAGCATCTGCTCGCTCTTTCCTCAAGGTCAGGTATTTCTCTCTTTTGTAGATGTTGGCCTCTTTCATTCTGTTTGATATGGAATTGTTAGCTGAATCATGATAAGCTGTTGTGTGGAAGCTGAATTGATCACGATATCATGCCTGTATCTTGTTTCTTTGATTATACCGGGTTGACTGTCCCATTCTGAAATTTTGCAGAAATACCCCAATCGCCACAACTATGCAGTAGACATTTGTGATCCTCATTGGCCTTCAGTGTCATGACTCAGCGCCTCCCTCTGTTGTGAATATCAAAGCGGTGGTTTTCGAGAGAATAATCTCTCCTTTGGTCATACTTATGATTGTAGCAAGTTCCCAAAGGACTCTATTATGCCTCCATGTGTATCGCCCCTCTGAGAGGGCGCTTTTCCAAGAGCTCAAGACATGCTCTGTGATCTGTCTGCCTTGGCATAGCGGACAAGTGGAATCCTCTTTCTTTCCCCACTGTACCATATTTGCGTTTCAGGGCAGAAGATCGTACACTGATCTGATGAGAAAGCTGAGCCAAAGTAGCGTCATGTACCAGATGTGATCCCATATGAGGAACTTCTGCAGGGCATTATCCCAATTAGTCCATTGTCTCTGTTGTTGTTGCTGGTCTGTTTTCTGAACCATTCTTGAATCTGTATAGAGCCATATCTCATTGATGTCTCTTTTCTCTTTCCCCTCTGTTTTGACTACTACTTTGCTGTAGATGGCCCCTAGCCTTTTGAGGCCAGTTTGATTTTGCCCAATCACTTCGCTAGCATTAAGGTACTATTTGGCTTGGTCTACGGCTTAGACAACTTTCCATTCCTTACTTGTCTTTATGGTCGGTTGTACTGTCTTCACAACCGGGTCCTCGGGATCCTCTAACATAGAGACTAGCCTGGCTTTTTCACATTTATGTTCTTCCAAGATGGATTTTAGTAGGAGTCTCAGCTTTGCTTTACGGCAGTACATTGTAACATCTGAGAGACCCGGAGGTACCCCTAACCACCACCTGGTGAACTTATTGATCTTAGCTTATTTTGCCTCAGTTTCAGTTGAGCAGATTTCATAGACATTGAGTGGCCAGAGGAGCTTCGAAAATTAGTATGAACTGTAGATATCACACAAGTTACCCTGAATGCTAATTCAAGCAGGCCTTCGGTAGCTAGTTCTACTGCTTCTCGTCTTCTTTTGGTATCTTTTATGGATGACTCGCACCATCTCCCAAGGCTCTTAACTGATTCTTGACTGACCGTTGGTATCTGCTGATTGGTTTCTGTGAATGTCATCGTCGCATCTATCTTTCTTTTCCTTACTGATAGACTGCGAGACTTCTTTTTATTTTTGAATCTCATCCTGTACAATCCCATTAAGACGTCGGGGCGCTCTAGCATTCGGCGTGTTTCATTTTCATTTGAACAGATTATGGTGATATCCATGAATGCTTTTAAGGGAGCATTTAGCAACTAGCGCCTGCGCTATCTTCTGCTGCTTTCAAGATGATTTCCATAGACATGACGAACATAATTGGGATTATGGTACAGCCCATGGCGATTCCAATTTCCAAGCTGATCCAATCTGTCGTGTAGCCATTATGGAGAATCTCATCCGGGAACCTTTGAAATTAGGCATCTAGCATCACTTGCATATGGTACATTCTCAGGGCTAGATGTGATACCAAACCGAAAGCATTTGCCATGTCCAACCAAATGACGTCGAGATTAAGTTTCTCTGATTTAGCCCTTTGAATAGCTTCCCAGATCATTTTTGCAGTTTCTAAGCATCAAGAAACTCCGGAGATGTGTCCTTTCTGGACCCAGGTATTTATGTACCCATTTTCAGTGAGATATTTTCTTCAGCGATATGTCATGACTCAGAAGAATATATTTCCTTCTCATTCAACCGAGAAATGGGTCCAAACTAATTTATTTCAGTCAAGTTTTGCTCCTTGAGGATATAAACACTATCAGCAGACATCCACTGCTCACTGATCTTTACGATGCTTCATGCTCCTCGGAGAATTTTGTGCAACCGCTTTAGAACGTTTGGACATCTTTTTTACAGTAGATGCAGCACGCCATTGGGCACTGGAGCTGACTTGGCTCTTTTTTTTTTTTTTGCACTACCGCAGTGATTTCTTTCAAGCTTGGTCATTTGCTATTTAATTTTTATCCGGGAACAGCTGACCACACCAGACCTGCAGGTTCACTTGAAGGTATTTTTCTATTTGGATCAGAATATGTTTCCTCAACTGGGTCTCCAGATGATCTTTTTGTACTGAAAGAGAACCTGATCTTGATTGCTGGAAGAGTTGTCTTGCGAACTGGAATGGGTCTTTGTCGAATCATTCCTGGTTATTTTTCTTTTTCTTTTTCTTTTCCTTGCGAATTCTGCTCTGCTCAGTGCTGAGTGTCTCGCCTTCGAACCTCGCCAAAGTTCCTGCAGTCCACTTTTCTCCTCTTCAGTCGTAGATTTAATCTGTTTTCTCAGGGTTTCTATCTCTCGTTGCATTCTACTTTTCTAAGGCTCTCTTGTGACTTGGTGTTGTTTAGCTTCGAGAGTATTATTTTAGATACATCTGGTAGATAATCTTACCGAAAAAGGTAAGTTTGTGCTCCAAAGTGCTCTTCCCAATTACCTTGTCCAGTTGTAGGACTATTTTGCTATCCAGAGCTTCTTATTGTTCTTTTGCGCTTGCTGGTGGGAAACTTCTGGCGTTTAGCATTGCTGAGCTGTCGGAATTCTTCTTCTGACTATTCAGCGTGAATTTCCTCACACTGGTTTTGAACCTGGCTTTGTTTTTCCGACGTCTTACTTGCTTGAACACCGCGCTGCTGATGATTCGTCGAAGCATTCAAACAATCCATTTTTTCTTGTGGATCTTCATCCCTCTTTCGGTGGTAAATTTCCTGCCACATGTATATGGGCAGTCCATTTCCAATATTTCGGTCGTTCTGATCTCGTAGTCCGTTGGGCGTTTTCAGCCGTGATCGATTTATCCTCGGTTGATCCAGTTACCCGCAAGCAGCGGGTAAATCGCTGGCAATAAGACAGCGGCGATGTCTCTACGTTAGAAATATTCATTTCCGAATACAACTCTCTCTCTCCGATGCTGATTATCCGAGCTGCCTGTCATCGCAGCATTAAAAGGCGTTAGCGACGTCGCCACCCTCTGCCGTCCTGGGATTCACAGCAGCCACAATATAAACAAAAATTACGAACTAAAAAAAAATATAATGAGTATCATCAAACTATATGCAAACTTTTTTTCTACAATCTTATCAGCGGTCAAAGAATATCTATATTTAGGATTTCAGATGTCAGAATGTACGTAACTAAGCCTAGATCTAGTACCCAGATTAAGTCTAGCTTGTCTTGGTGCATCCTGAAACGTCTCTCTTCACTCTGTGTCAAAGTACCGTAAACACCTGAAAAAAGTTGTGCATCAATTGAGGCACGTGACAAGACCAAGATAAAGAACCTTTGCGATATCAAATAAAAATTCAGAACATTTAATTTTAGATGTGTGTTTAGTTGGATAGTAGTCATGTCAGTCTCAGAATTGTTTCATGCTCGTTTCTTTAAAAAAAAAAAAGAAACAGAGCAATATCAGTTGAACAGCACCTCGGCCTCGACTAGAACCGTTGCATTAAATTTCTCCTGTTTCGAGAATAGTGTTAATCTAGGCCTTATAAAAAAGAGAATATTTTCTCCCTAGAAAACTAAGCTAACTTGAATTAAGGTAGGTGTTGCGAGACTGCACGGCGTAGTTTGAGGTTATCGAGTAGGTGACCGGTAGAGATATAGAACTAAAAAGATACAAATAATACGCGTTCACCCTCTCATCAACGACTATAAGGGTAAGAGCAAATAAGGGATGTCATGGCTCGGTTTGACTGTGGCAGCCAGCATCACATGTTACGACGGTCCACTTCCGTTTGCAACGGCAGATGTGAACGGCCCCACAAGCCAGCCAGGTCCATGCCATATGTGACGGCGCAGGACAGAGTGTGTATATTACAGCCCTGCCATGAAAACTTGCGATGCGTCGTTCCGCGACATTGTGTTTACTACAACCCTACCAGAAAATCCTTGAGATGTGAGGGCGCTGGACGGAATGTGTATTACAGCCGTGGAATGTATGGACCTGCCAAAGTGTCTTTATTACAGCCCTGTCATATAAACATGGGATGTGTCGGCCCGGGTGCCATCTTGTCATAACCAAACCGAGCCTTGTGTGCCCTAGTATGCTCTTACCCTAATAAGTTAGCTTATTATTATTAATATTATTATCATCATCATCATCATCATCATCATCATCATCATCATCATCATCATCATTATCATTATTATTATTATTATTATTATTATTATTATTATTATTATTATTATTATTATTATTATTATTATTATTATTATAAGTAGTAGTAGTAGTAGTAGTAGTAGTAGTAGTAGTAGTAGTAGTAGTAGTAGTAGTAGTAGTAGTAGTAGTAGTAGTAGTAGTAGTAGTAGTAGTAGTAGTAGTAGTAGTAGTAGTAGTAGTAGTGGTAGTAGTATGAGTAGTAGTAGTAGTAGTAGTAGTAGTAGTAGTAGTAGTAGTAGTCGTAGCAGTAGAAGTAGTAGTAGTAGTAGTAGCAGTATTGGTAGTGGTAGTGGTAGTGTAGTAGTAGTAGTAGTAGTAAAAGTAGTGTTACTATATTGTATTTATCATTATTATTATTTTATTATTACGATTAAGGTCTTGTTATAATTTTTGCAATATTTACTTTAAAATATAACTCTTATATACTCACACAAGTGAGTCCAACCGAATTTTAGCGTATTTCTTGAGTACTCCTTTTTATAACGATAAGAAATAGAAGGGGAATATCTGGGTTCTGTTGAAAATGGAAAACTTATTCATCTTGACTCTCTCCCACCTCCAGCGCCCTATATTCTCTCTCTCTCTCTCTCTCTCTCTCTCTCTCTCTCTCTCTCTCTCTCTCTCTCTCTCTCTCTCTCTCTCTCTCTCTCTCTCTCTCTCTCGTTCTCTCTATCTATCTCTATCTCTCTTTCTATATGTTTCTATCTTTATCTTTCAATCTCGTTATTTTTCCTCTCTTCAAATTCACTATTATCTCTCTCTCTCTCTCTCTCTCTCTCTCTCTCTCTCTCTCTCTCTCTCTCTCTCTCTCTCTCTCTCTCTCTCTCTCTCTCTCTCTCTCTCTCTCTCTCTCTCTCTCTCTTTCTTTTTTTTCTCTCATCCCTGAGTTGATAAAAGTTTAAAAATATATGCATTAAAGGTTAACTTGTGGCAGCCAAAAACTCCTGTGTCTTAGCAGATACGCTCCAAAGATCTGAATGGCAGTGCTGCTTTATTTACTGTACATCCGATATTGTCATTCGTTACCATATGTGCGTCTTTTTCAGTCTGTTATCCCGTCAGTATAAATACTTATCCAAACATTAACATTGTTATTTTCTTCGAGAAACATTTTTAAAATTATTTTTGTCTAAAAATTCCAAAAGTATTTCATACAATTCAAGCAACGAAACAGAATAACTAACCACTGGTACTGTTCTTTTCTGTGTTCTAATTTATTTGTCATAAGCCTATATTACAGTTATAGACGCATTGTCTAGATTAGAATAAACATCAACAGCATCATTGTCATCATCATTATTATCATTCTCAATTTTGCGATGATCGATATCATCACCTTTTTTTTTTCATAGTACTACTAATTGTCGCTGTAATTGGGTTCTGTTTACTTTTCAATATCGCCGTCTTTCATTTTACAGGCACAACTATTGATTTTTCTGTTTTCCTTAAGACAGATACTCAAAAATATGTAATGTTTAAAAAAAATTAAAGGTAAAAAGATACCATAAGAAGGCCACTCAATTTTATGCAAGAAAAAAATTTGATGCATTTTCATCTCAGACTTATAGGATGCCCATTAGTCAATTTTTTAAGATATGTGTTTGAAATATGCATTCACTGTCATTCATCCAGTCCAAAATTAATGAGTTACATTTTGCTACTTTTCCGACACAATATTTCAATACATGGATCAAAACTTGACAACGGGAAATGATGTACGAGTGCTTTTGTTTTGGTCCGGTTTTTTTAGTGTTCCTGAGACTCGTTAATGTTATGATACACTATTTTTTTTAAAGAAAAGTATCATTTCTGACTACCCTAAATACGGCGATAATCGTCAAATTTATTTGCAAAGACTAAAGACTACTTATGCACTACTTTTGAACTCTTCAAAAGATTGGAAAAGAGTAAAATCAAAATAGTTAGTCTCCTATCTTAAATTCTACCTGTACTTCATTGTACAACTTGCAAGGAAGTGACGAATGCAAAATCATTGTAGGTTTGTTTGTTTTTTGACATTGCGCCTAGGATATGAATCAAAAAGTCTAATTCAGTTAACATTTAATAATCTAGTTATTTCATTCGAAAAGAAACGTCATATTGAAATTTTCATGGCTGTTTCGGCAAAGCTTGGGACACGTAACTATTAGACTTTATCCAATTATTTTCAAAGAGGAGTGCAATGATTATTTGTTTTGACTGTCACTCTGTCAGACTTAATGAAACAATATAGACTCTTCAAAGTATAAAGTATA
>JAWDGP010006834.1:672500-675000 GCA_033675545.1 Elysia crispata | reverse complement strand
GAATGTCCGACGTGTAGTTTAGGCAACTTTTCTCCATCTTCCTCTATTATAAGGCATGAACACGGATTCATCTGATTTTGAATTTGCTCATTCTGTTGATATATTTACCTGTCTCTTAACTCTCTCTCTCTCTCTCTCTCTCTCTCTCTCTCTCTCTCTCTCTCTCTCTCTCTCTCTCTCTCTCTCTCTCTCTCTCTCTCTCTCTCTCTCTCTCTCTCTCTCTTTCTCTCTCTCTCTGTCTGTGTGTCTGTCTGTCTGTCTGTCTGTCTCTCTCTCTCTCTCTCTCTCTCTCTCTCTCTCTCTCTCTCTCTCTCTCTCTCTCTCTCTCTCTCTCTCTCTCTCTCTCTCTCTCTCTCTCTCTCTCTCTCTCTGTGTGTCTCTGTGTTTGTCTCCTTGTGATGTGTTCCCAGTAGGAGATAATGTTTGAAGCTTGATCAGCAGCGCCAACACCCGAATTTTCTCATTAATCTGTCTCCAGTTCGAGGAGTGTTTTGTTTGAGTGTTTAAAATAAAAACGCTATTTAGTTAGAGACACGGCCAGGTGGATTTGTGTCCGGCACTATCACCAAATAATCCAACTAAGGTTTCAAATCCAGAACCTCTATCTATGCCCATGGAGTGAAATATTTTCTGTGAATGAATGGTATGCTGAATATATTTTTTTTTTTTCAAAATGAAAAAGACCAGCAAAAATTGAAGTCTAGAAGGATGGATGTAAGCTTATGCTCATGAATAGAACGGCTTGCGGGACTCTGATTGGAATCTTGGCCGAGTCCATTAGTTTTGAAATCTTTAAAAAATGTATTTGTCTTTTTGCCCATCCATGAATTTAAATGTTAAAAAATGTAATATAGAGCGTCAGGTTTGCTTCAGAGTGGGTCATGTTCTCAGAAAAAGTTTCAGTTCTTCAAAACTACATTCAGTCGATGACTTGAAAAAATCAATTTCACATCTAACACATCCTAGCTACGAGTTTATTGACGTACCAAGTTGGAAGAGGATTAAAATAACTCTAAGATCGGAAACTCGAATTTATTTACGTGTTAGGCAGTGACTGTCCATTCTTTGTACCTTAGTATTGACTTCCCCTACGGCTAGACAATTTATTGCTTTTGCTTTCGGTTTCTTTCTCTAACTTTCTTTTGATGTTCCTTGCTTGTTCTTTTTTTATTTAAACAGTCGAAAATGTAAATGAAAAACTAGGTGCCACTACCGTTTCAGAAGAAGAAAGAATACATATGCTGGCTAGTAAAATTTTTGTTATTTGTATAATTTTTTTATAAAGGCTTAGATTGATGTTTCTTTAATTTTACAATGCTGTTCCCTGTCTAACACAAAAGGTACATAGAATAAAGGTATTTTATATGACCTTTATGGGATCAAAAAAGACTTCAATAGACAGGGAGAAGGTTGGCGAGAGACGCAGAAAGACAAGATGTTCAGAACTGATAGAGTGCGCAAAAGAAGCAAGAAGAAGCAGACAAAGAGAAAAATGAAAGGAAACGTTAGAGAGGGGAAAAAAGAGATTGAGAAATGTTGTGAACTATATAAAGAGGGAAGAAAGGGGTTCGAAGACAGACAACATAAAAAAGAAAAAAAATAGCAGCACAGATTATTACTTTGTTTCTAGATTCTTTTACGACCCTTTTCTGCTGCAATTGTACCAAGCTTTTTGCCGAAGAAAAAGCACTCACTTCAAAAAATGCAATTAAATTCTACAAAATACGGCACATGGATTTACATTACCGGCATTTAAATAAGTGACTGCACTAGCATCCCTTTACGTCTTTGGGTGTTTTAAAGACAAGATCACACTTTTATATTATACTTACAACTTCTTTTCACATTAATTTATCACAGAAATCAATACAGGCAATCTGTGTTTATATGCTTCCAAATTTATGGTGGCTTAGAATAAAAAGAATTTTTCAGATTCTGTCATTGCTGGAGACGATTGTGGCAGCCTTTTCCCACATGATATGACTGTGAAATTTAAATAAAGATATACTTCAGAGAACTAAGGTCTGCAGCCTCCAAAAGTGTGTTATAAAGGATGTTGTTTTAAAAGATAATTTTATGGTCTAGATTCTGTATAAACATCACTGAGTTACTTACAAGGTCAAGAAAAAAATCCAGAGGATATCTGCAGAAAAAAAGTTAGGCTAATTAATTTTGTATCAGCTTTTATAGCCATAACCACTCAAACTGCGGTGAATAAAAATCTCACAGACTTATATACCACTTCCACTCATATAAACACACACACAGTTTTGCAAAAGCCTTTTTAAATAGGTTCAAATAACCGTAACATTTGAACCTACATAATAATTTATGCTTATGACTTCCTTTTTTTTAAGAGAGTGAAATTAACAAATGTATCTAGAAGTTTTTCGACCGAGTGAGTGAGCTGAACACTTTAGGAGGTATTATTATAAGAGGGATTATGTAACAGCCCGTTGATTTTCATTTAGTTTTTTTTTTTCATTTATTGAATAAAAAG
>JAWDGP010006834.1:550000-667500 GCA_033675545.1 Elysia crispata | reverse complement strand
ACTACTACTACTACTACTACTACTACTACTACTACTACTACTACTACTACTACTACTACTACTACTACTACTACTACTACTACTACCACCACCACTATTACTGCAGCAAGAGTTATTCTAAATCTACTACTACGATTTTTTTTTTTTCAGATTTTTAGCTAGGATGAATTTCATGATGTTAAATTTACGAGTGACTTTTTAGTTCTAAAAGAAAAAAAAAACAAAACAATTGTTTGTTTGGGAAAATTAAGATTTCGAATGACGGAATTTGATGGGGGGGTTCTTAACTAAGGGCAATAATTCAATAAAATCATGTTTTGGTTGATTTATTTTGGTGACTTCCCAGTCAAATAATATAAAAAGAAGAAAAAAATCATTCATGGATCCAGTTAGGGCTCTTCCTTCTTTTTGTGGATTGACAGTCTCCTTTACTTGGGCTCACTCCACGAAAGTCAATGAAGTTGTTTCATCATAGTCTATTAAAGGATAAGAATTAACAATATTGAGTGTGTTTTGTATTTTACATAGCTGTTAGTAGAGTGAGCACCGAAAGAACCTTTCAAATTTGTTCGCACCATCTAACTCACTTTTCTGGAACATTTACAACATACAAACTTTCTCAACAGATTGTGTTAAGTTACACAGAATACTAAAAAATGCTGCAAATTGCAAACATTTTTTCATTAAATTAGATATTTCACAGATTTTCCAGGTGTTAAAATGATTGGCAAATAGTTAGTTGTTTATTTTTTAGATGATAAAACGTATGCCGCCTGTATTAACTTGTCCACCTTATTCATCCCTCTCTTTTTTGAAATGCGTTGGTGCTCGTAATGTTTTGAGGTGAATAGCATACGCTAAATTGTGTCATAACATAATTGTTACAGAAATTATCAATGTCTACATTATAGGTTAATTACAATACAGTTTCACAAGTCCCATACAAATACGTCACAAAACCCGTGCCGAGACCCAATTTCGTCCGCCATAATTGTTTGTCAGAGGACGCAAGAAAATGATTCGTTTTTATTCTTAAACTTAGACATGAATTCTGTATAAAAAATGCACTTGTCTCCAATGAAAAAACAAATCAACTTTAAACACGATTATAATGTTGAAAGTTATATTAGTTTTTGGTTTTAATTTTTGACATAAATTTATTAAAACTAAAGAAGGGTGCAGTTGATCAGATCAAAGAAAAACAAACATCGCTAGAAGCTAGCTAGATCTATGGAGTTTAACAACTAACAGCTAACAGAGAGCATCTCTTTCTTTATTTCTTCTTTCATTTAGCCAGTAGTAATATTTTATATGTAAAGATTAAAAAAGCTAATGAAGAAATTTCTCTCTCTCTCTCTCTCTCTCTCTCTCTCTCTCTCTCTCTCTCTCTCTCTCTCTCTCTCTCTCTCTCTCTCTTAATTTATTTCTTCCTTTAGTCATTCTGATGAACCTCTTTCAAAATAAAATTGAACATTGATGCTTCTCAATCTGAGATGTAAGGAAAACCCCTGTGACCTTCATGGATTTGTTATTTCTTGACAAAATTTTCAAACAAAAAGAAACGGCGGAATTTCAGATTTCGAGCTATGACGGCCTCACAAGAAGTGGTGATTCGTAGTTTTGTCCTTTTATTATTCAAGTACGCATCAAACGATTCAGCATATAAAGGAAACGACTCAAAACCCAAAGGTTGGGTTTAAAGACCTATTTTTACCAGTGTGTTAAATTTAATCTGCATCCTTATAAATCTGTAAATGGGTTAAAATCAAGATTTTAAATGATACCATACCTAAGTTGTGTTTGGAATGAACTAGTAGCTGTATTTCGTTTGAAGTATTGTTTGTTTTTTTTTTGTGTGTGTGTGGCTTTTTTTTTAAATTAAATTTGTTTTTTTTCCCTTATCATGTAGTTTCTTATAAACTTTCTCGGAAAGCTTAGAGAATAAAAACTCTCAAAGTATTAACCAATAATTTTCCTAATTAAGGCAAATCCGTCAATGTCTATTTCGTACATTATGCCCCGAAAACGGAGAAAAGCAAAGAAATTTCTACTAATGAGTTGAAAATGAATCTGGCAACTAAAACTTTCTAAATACCTCATTAAGCAAACTTCCTATGGCATAGGCCCCTTGTATTTGCGCATCGTAAGAGTAAATAAGGATGGTAAGTAAAAATATTTTGTCTCTTCACATATACACATACAAACATCTATTCGACCTGGCCCAAACAAAAAATACATATATATATATATATATATATATATATATATATATATATATATATATATATATATATATATATATATATATATATATATATATATATATTGTGATATTACAAGCCTTTTGTGTTTAACTGTTAGAACCGGCAAGAATGCGAAATTAGGTTCTTTCTAACATACTTTGCCCGGAGCAGATTTTTTCAAACTATTTCCTTTGACGATACTGGAAACAATTCAAATGTTTTGCCTCTTCTCTAGATTTGTTCCAAAGTCTTAAAATTTAGCCTGAATCAGCTTTGGCTGTTTTTGTTGGCAAATAAAACAAAAGCATTTATTTCAGAAAGCAAACAAGTTCGGATGCACAGAAGATAATATCAATCTCAGAGGTAGAGCCAGAAAAGGGCCGCATGAGAAAGAGTAAATAAAAAAAATATTTTACACAAGGAAAAACATGGAACTTCGGACGCTTTCTAAATGTCTCAAAGTCTTAGGTATGACTCGATAATTTCAACAAACTATAAAATCTTTTTCCCTTGAACAGAGTGCCTCAGACTCCGAAGCTATATACAGCATGAAGGCACAAGATATTTTATTTAGTTATCTTTATCGATAGGGAATTAATACACCTTTAGTTTATTTGTCACTGTTATAAGACCAGAAAAATAAAGCATGGACTGTATTTTATTTTTAGAAGGCATTGCACTTTGACTTTTGAAGAGCTGACTGTTTTACCACATGAGGCTCATCGCGAAAAAATACTACACGGTTATGTCCTATTGTATGGTGTTCAATCATCATCATCATCATCATCATCATCATCATCATCATCATCATCATCATCATCATCATCATCATCATCATCATCATCATCTTCATCATTATCACCATCATCATCGTTATCATCATCATCACCATGCATTGTCATTTTCATCATTATCATTATCATCTTCATCATCATCATTATCATCATCATCATCATCATCATCATCATCATCATCATTATCATTATCATCATCATCATCATCATCATCATTATCATTATCATCATCACTTCATCATCATTATCAGTTTGAAGATCATCATCATCACCATGCATTGTCATTTTCATCATTATCATCATCATCATCATCATCATTATCAGTTTGAAGATCATCATCATCATTATCATCATCATCTTCATCATCATTATTAGTTTGAAGATCATCATCATCACCATGCATTGTCATTTTCATCATCATCATCATCATCATCATCATCATCATCATCATCATCATTATCATCATCATTATCATCATTATCACCATCACCATCATCCTCATCATTATCATCAGCATCACCATGTATTGTCATCATCATCATCTCATTATCATCATCATCATCATCATCATCATCATCATCATCACCACACTTTGAAGATCCCCATCCTCATAATCATCATCATAATCCTAAATGTCATCATCATAGTTATCATCATCAACATGATTTTCATCATCACGATCATCATCATAACGGTCATCAGAATTCCCACAATCATCTTCATCATGATCAATATTATAATCATAACCACCACCACCACCACCACCAGCAGCAGCAGCATTATCCTCATCATCTGTATCTTCTCATAATTCCCATCACGAGCATCATGACAAATCTAGTCTCCGCTACCCACTACAGTAATGCTCAGAACCGCGACAACGTCACCATAACTATCGTTATCATCCCCAATAGTGTACGCATCAGCAGCACCATTATACTCTAAGAAAACTTTTACACATGCATCGACTACTTCCATCATAATTTCAAAAGCAACATGCTCTTATCCTGCATTGCTGTGAGCACCCTATCTACGCCTCCAAAATAAACACATGACAAAACCTTTCTAAATTTGTTTAATCCTGTTCTGTGACTTTTTCCCAGCATTAAAACTAAAAAAAATAACGAAAAAAAAAATAGCTAAAGTATTCAAGATTCAAGCCAAAGCATAATTCGTAAACAGCATTCATTTCATGCAGATTAATCTTTTTTATTGCTATGAGTTCTTAAACAGCTAATGTAATTTGCAACTGGAAATTGGTTTAAAAAAAAATAAGTCACTTTCTAAACGAGGCTTTTTTCAATAACCAAAGAATCACATTTCAAATTCAATTTTTAGCTGTACGACTTTACTAGTTGAATTTAAAATTTACGCCTCAAAATATGAAAATCACGATTGTATAAGGTTAATGCTCCGTAACTTTTTATTCTGTTTGGTGGGTATCAAGTTTATTTCGTGACAGACATCCGAGACTTGGCATAAAGTAACAGCGCAAACTAGAATACCATAAGGTTTGAAAGTTAACATTACTTTTATTTAGCTAGATAAACTCATCGAAACTATGAGTAAGCATTCAGAAAAGAGGAAGTTATTCGAGATGTTCCTATTTAAAGTTGGTTTTCTAAACCAATACCAAATTTAAAGAAACCAACAATGGTTTTTTTTTTGTGTGTTTTGTATTTTTTCGTGGGGGGGGGGGATATTTTTTTAATTGGCTGGCGATAGGATAAAAACACCGTTTCCTAGCAGATAAATTTAGGTGGAGAGGCTGTGTCATTATTTGACCAGTTTTACATCAGCTCCTCCCGGGACAATCCCACACAAAGATTTGTCCGATGAGCCCACCACGTCTGTGCAGGCTGTGCGCGTACAAAACGCTGTCATGCTAAGCGCTTACTAGATCAAGGCTTTCTGGTTGTAAAATTACTGGGCAAAGCAGTATGCTCTCTCCATATCCTTTGTACTTTATTTCTTTTTTTTTTTTTTTTCGGAAAAGTCAGCAAAAATGAAGTTGCTATAAATTAAAAGGTTGAATTTATTAAGAAATGTAATTATTTTACATTAAAAATTCTTAAAAGAGCCTCGTTTGAAACACTGAAAGATTATGATAGCCACTTCTTATTTTACAGTTTTTGAGGAAAACTTTTGATCGGCTTTGGATACCAGACGCTCTATACTTTTTCTTTGAGATTAATTTTTTTTTTCGTTTAATTAATTTTTTCGGAACTGATCTGATTGGTTTTTACCTTTGTTGCTGCAAGACCTATCTGGGCGCACTGGCCGTTGCTTTGAGATAAAGTGAAAGGTTTTACTATTTCTTTTGCCACATTATCATTATTATTATTATTATTATTATTAGTATTATTATTATTAGTATTATTATTATTATTATTATTATTATTATTATTATTATTATTATTATTATTATTATTATTATTATTATTATTATTATTATTATTATTATTATTATTATTATTGATATTATTATTATTATTATTATTATTATTATTATTATTATTATTATTATTATTATTATTATTATTATTATTATTATTATTATTATTATTATTATTATTATTATTATTATTTTGAGGAGACTGTTTGATCTTTTTGGTGTAATCGGTGGTGGTGGGTCAAGAATATTAAATAGAGTTAGTATGGCTTTGCCAGGTCTGAAACTATGGAGAAAACGTAGAACATTTGATTTAAAAAGTTCTTTTGCGGATCTGTTCATCAAACCTGAAAGATGACAGTTTAGCTATCAAAGACCTGCACTGAAATTTAAACTTTGAGTAAGATTTTATTCTTCACCTCCAAAACCTAAAAGGTGAGCAAAAGATGTTTATGCGATGCGCTACAAAGGTCAAAGTTGAATCTTAATATAGTAAAGTTTGCTTTATCGCACGTTGACTCACGTCTTCCTTTCTCAGCATTAGTTTATGATGAAGCTCTGTCAGACAGTAATTAAGGCGAGAGAAGACTTAAATACAAAGAAGGTTTTTTTCTTAAAACGTAATAAATTATAAAACGTATCTGTAATTTCATAATTAACGTTCATGGGCATGTAAGAGCTTTTGTTGAACCAATGGTTTCTGTCTATAGTCAAATAAAGGCAACAGTTTTGCACTTAAAAGAAAAGAGGACCGTGGCGATAGCTCAGAATCTGTGTTACAATTCCATTAAGGGTGGTGGATGAAGTTTGAAATATTAAACTTTGAATTACATATTTCTTCAAAGAAAAACAAAATTGTACAGTGCAAGTGATTTTGATACAGGCTTAAAAACAAGACTCGTGCCTCAAACAGATCCATTCCGTGTGTTTCCCTAATTGTGAAGTAGCTCCTCCAGCACCTGCCAAGCCTTGCACGCGAAGAAATCTCTAGATCTAGGAATTAAATTAAATACTTAAAGTGAAGAATGAGGAAGATATTGAATATCTGCGCTCAGGGCGAAGATGAATGAACAAACGAAGTAACATTAACTTAAATAAACAGAAATTTGCATTTTAAACATTAATATATTGGTTACAAAAAATTCAAACAAACAAGATCAAAATACTGTCACGAAATAAAATAGTTCTTAATTTTTCGATTTGTAATGTTTACAGTAAAGTCATGCTCGTTTTTTTTTTGTTGGTTTTTCTTTTTAATTTTCTCCTCTTGGTCAGGATGACACTGCTGTGGAATTAACATTTTTTGTTTCGTTTTGGCTTTTTTTTTTTTAACAAGCTGTCTTTTCAGCATATATTTTTTCCTATTTTTTACCATCCAATTTGCTTCGGACATGACAATATCCCCAACATAAATTATTTATGCAATTTGATGTTCGCTATTTAAAATGGTATGAATGTATTAATTAAAAAACGAAATACACTAAATGAGTTATCAAATGACAAAAACATATTTTTTCTCAATTGCGTCTTGATACTATTTGTGTGAAGATCTTAATCAACCCGTAAACGTTGATCGCATGTCGACAAAATTGCCGCCTCCTCATAATTGTAATGGATATCGTGGGTTGTATGGACGATGCTTCTGTGCGACATGCTTTGAATACTGTCACTGGATGCTCGACTGCTGTCTCCATCCATTGGAGACCCGCATAGGGCCCACCTTATTTTTCAAGATTTTGATCACTGGTTTAAAGTGGATGAATTCGAAAACTGATTGGCAGTTTTCTTGAAAGAAATCGTCATATCTTTAATCAACTATTCTTCATATTATAAGACCTCTTGTTTTATAACTTCAATACTTAAAGAGAGGCTAAAAAGTCACACATTTCGAAAAAAAAAAAAAACAAATAAGAGAAAGGAGTAAAAACTTAAATGTTTTTATGCCACAATGTGAGCAGAATATGGCGTGACGGCTATAATATTTCGCACAAAAATTTCTGCTCAAGGCATTCACGCTAATGGGATTTTAAAATCAATATAGAGAATCTGTTTCCTCTCTGCCGATTGGACGTAGGCGTGTGGGAATGAAAAAAAAACTATAGAACTTTTATATCTCAAATCTATTTGCGATAAAATTGTTTTTCTTAACAACTTCTAGAAAAATTGATTCTTATTAATTTTGCTTTTATATTTGGCGGTAAAAGCTTTTATCATGACAAAACATGGTCTTGATAAGTTATCTTATTATGATAATCATTGGTGTCTCTTATCAGTTAATCCAACTTATTTCAAACTATATAATATATATATATATATATATATATATATATATATATATATATATATATATATATATATATATATATGTATGTATGTATGTATGTATGTATGTATGTATGTATGTATGTATGGATAAAAGAGAAAACTTAGGAGGTTGTTCTTGAAAGGCTTAAAAAAAGCTGAACTGAAATTTGGACTGAAGGTGAGTTTTACCTATAGTGAGGTAGCTTTGGTACCAGCTTGTGGATAGATAGTTGTAAAGGAAATTGAAATCAAAGGGGAAAGTATCGAGTGTTCCATTTTTCCTGTGCTATTTTGATGCTCTTATTTCGTTTTTCGTCGTTACTTATGATAAAATTTTTGATGAAATATCGAGTAGTTGGAGCTATTTTCAATATTTTTGAATGGAAGATGCAAATTCTTGATAAGAGAAAGAAAGAGAATAATCAAATATTTGTCCCTGAGTCCTACAGTCCTCCAACCTTTTTAAAATACCACTTAAACAGTTTTAGATGATCTAGATCTAAGTTTTATTTCAGTAGAATTTGTGATATGCACTTGGTTCTTATGGAACGTCTGGATTTTTGTACAGTCAAGAATCTAGATATCTAGGTCTAGATCTAGATCTAGCTTTTTACTTAAGTAGGTCCCACAGTCCTGCTATTTATTACTCTCCACGAAAATGCTCCAGCCTTCATTGAACATGAGATACGATACAACGCACCATCATGTAAAGAAGTTGCCATGCTTATGCTGAATGAATCGGTTGGGCATTGAGATATCGTTATATGTTCAAAAAACAAATCAACTAAAAACGGATGTGTGAGTTGCATACAGCATATGACCCCCTACTTAATCCCTGGTTTTTTCCTACTGAAAAAGATAGATGAAGTCTTGCTGTAAAAAATCGAAAAGAAAGTCACACAGCTGCAGATCTATCGTTTTCAGCTTTTCACAAGAGATGGAAATTATCTGCTTTCAGCTAGACGTCTTCTTCAGCAATGTATTGTGAATATTTATGCTAAACTTGAATGCGAGTGGTTGCAGTTTCTCATGCTTGAACAGGGTACACTGAGGGCCGACAACTAGAGAGAGAGATGCGTGACGCTATTTTGTCAGCAGATGGTGATCCGAGAAACGTAGGCCAAAAGGTGTTTTTGGTATTTTACCCGCAATATTTACAGATGGACCGACATATATGTTTGAGAGACAGTAAGATGCTATGTTCTAATTGTCGCTTGCATGGGAGACCTGATATTTTCAAAACGATGACTACCAACCCAAAGTAGCGTGAGATAAGGCTAAATCTACACCAGGCATATTTCAGACAAGACTTCACAGTACGTGTCTTCAAACTGATACTGCAGAAGCTAATACATTTGTTGAAAATGGAGCCTTTGGACAATTGCAAGCAAGGTCAATATACTCAATAGAGTTTTAAAATAGAGGCTTCTTTCATGCGCACATTCTTCTCTGGTTGACAAAAGAAAGCAAGATATCACCACAGGCCGATGATAGCATTGTTTCCGCAGAAATCCCAAATAGAGGCAGCAAGAGTCATCTACACACAATAATTATTGTCAAACAAGATTCATGGTCCATGTGGCGATATCAAACCGTCCTCAGTATGCATCAAAAATGAATCATGTTCAAAGTCTCTCCGAAAGCTTTTTTGAAACAACATGGAGCAGATTCCCACCCAAAGTATAGAAGAATAAGCCCAGAAGATGGAAGAAACTCTGGGACATTAAACTGTAAATGGCCAAAAGATTAAAAGGCCAGTTTACAGTCAGTGGATGGTTCCGTACAATCCGTGGCTTGTACGTCACTTCAACTGCCATATAAATGTTGAAATCTGCACATCTGTTGGGAGCATCAAATACGTACTAAAGCATGTCCACAATGGTACGGACAAGGCGACACTCCATATAAACAATGGCAGCGCAAACATTTTGGATGATGAAATTAAAAATCTTGTCAATGCACGGTACATAAGAAGCACTGAAGCATGCTGGTGAGTTTTTGAATTTCAACTTCATAAAGGACACCATAGCAGCTTGCAGTCCATTTGGAAAACGGACAAAGAATTTACTTTACCGATCGCAAGACAGCTGAAAGTGCTATACACGAACCTTTATAAACTACCTTAATCGCATTTTTAAATCTTTGTGAAGGGGACTACTTCGCATCCAACCTGCTTGGAACCAGCGCAAACGGGGAAAGAAAGTTGAAGGCGAGGATATTTATGAGACTCAAGAAGTAGGAAGAGTTTCCAGACAGCGCCACCAGAAATGTCCACCTGGAAGTCTTGGATTATCCAACCAGATCATAATAAAGTAAGTCAAATTTACACGAAGGTCGTATTCACACCCCTCCCAAACCTGTTGTGTCCCTCTCAATCTGTTCATTGCACGGGTAACCATGCTTGTTTTGTATAAACGTAATACCTGAAAACTACCCTCTCTCAAACTACAAGTCAATACTATTAAAAAAGCAAGACAACAATACCTTAGCTAAATGGTAACATACCTCATCTAAATTCAAGGTAAGGCCGAAAAAGCTTTATATAACTACATACATATATATACATACATAAACAGATAGATGGATAGATATGTTAACGTAATAAGCCTTTTTTGTGACAGTTAACAGACAGTTTGTGAGTCTCTGTACCCGGTCTACTGCACCTTACCGATGACGATAGAAATATTTTATACTGACATGTTGCACAATTATATCTATACATCTTCTTTAGAATCAAGCCTTCCCGTAAGAATAGAACATATTAGATTCTACATAACATCCGATTCAATTTTATAATGTTATGTGCAGTGATTCAGAGTAAGAGCGATTCGTTTCTATAAACAGTTATTCAGGGAGTAAATATACAGAAATGGGTCTTTTTTTCGGCTGTGGACATTTATCTCTATTCATTAATGGCACTCTTATAATATGACTTTCATCATGACGGGCCGGGGGCAAAATGCGGCAGGTGCAACTAAAAGATACTGAATTACCCCAAAACGTTTCATTGCATATTGTGATAAGGAAATTATCTATGGTTTTGACATTAAACCAAATTTTGTTATAAAAAAATAGTAGATCTACTATTATTATTAAGACAAGCGATTAATAATTGGTAGAGCACATATCAAGTTACAAAACTTCTATTTAACATTTCAAGGGTGGTATCCTTCTTGATTGCATGTATGCTATAATAAGAGTAAAGATGCCTTAATGATTAAATATTGACCATCCATATAGATTGCCATTAACAAAGACTGGAATTTAGAAAATGGAAGATGATATGAATGTGAGATGATAGAGAAAGAGAAAGAGGAAATATGTAAGGTATCATGTACGTAATCGCTTCCCGGAAAGCGAGTTTCCAAGAAAAATAGCCCTCTGTAGGGAGAGATAATCCTGACAACGATTGAACCTTGTCTTTGCCACTTTATATGTGGTTTATCACCTAATACTTGGTAATACTGCTTTTAGATGATTCAAGGATGATACATTAAGATGTACGAACAAAGAAGAAAAAGATCATACATAATAGAATAGAGGGTTGTTTTTTTTTAAGAAATTTACCTCAAATCAACATAAATAGTTCATTTATCTCATTTTGCACTGAAATTATTAAAATTTTTGTCTGGATTGGAAATGTCTAAATAAAAACACTCAGATGAATGGTTTAATCTTTTATAATGAAAATAACACTATTAACAGTTGTATAGGACAGAGATAAATGGCATTTATACACGACGGAATTGCTTGCAAATGAATGACATTTTCAAAAGAAGTATGGAATTCTGCATTACTTTGTGAAAATGTTGGCGTTTAAGCATGAAAGGTGAGCACAGAACGTGAGGGGAAAGTTATAGTTGCCGATTATTCTATATGGAATCACTTTTGGAGCATTCTTTCCTCAAGCTTCAGCTTTCTAAGCAATCTTTATAACGGTAAGAGTATCTGTGGTATAGGTTAAGTTTTAGAGGAAATGGTCTTTGTAAGAAATGATAAGAATAGTATCGCTGTCTTCTAATTTCATGGTTTTCGGCGCTGGAATAGAGTAACATAACATCACAAGTACTCGTATTTGCTGACAATACTAGTGTTTTTGTCCAGGGGCTAATATTTCTTCCTAACTTTAAATAGGAGTTTCGATTATGTAAACAAAGTGAATGTGTAAGAATCATCACGATTTTTCAATTTAGACTAGACGTAAGCTTACTTTACAATGCAGCACAAACACGATTTCTGTCTGAAATAGTAAACTTCACTCAGAAAAGATGAGTTTGCAACATACGTTTTGTCTGTAGGCTTTAATTATTTTTACAGTATTTATATTTGGTTTTGGATCTTTTCTTTCCGGTCGTGGTCGCAATCATTGTTACCTCAAATAAAAAATTTTAGTTTCCTAAGTCCTCGAAGCTATAATAAAATAAATGTTTATCAAATGTTTTTGTTTACATCCTCTTTTCTTTTACACTTTAATGCCCTAGAAAATTCTTTTTTTTTTCTTTTCCAATGTTTTTAGTAAGAGACTATGAAGCATTCTTTTAATACAGAGCACTATTCGACTTTCTGCCCAAAACTAGTGCTCTGCATTCTGACATAGTCAATAATCAACTGATGCATCAAATTGTACTTCCTATTCTTTAGATTTAAAATGAAGAAAAATTTCCATAATTTAAAAAACATAATTTTTTTGCAGATGGAAAAGTTCGACATTGTTCTTCTGCTTAAAATTATCGTTCTATGGTGATCCGAGGATATTTTTCAATAAAGATATAAAATTATTAAAAGTTGGTAAAATTCAGTGAATACATTAATTGCGCGATAAAATAAGTTCATATCTAGGTGCTTTTAAGTTAGTTTTATATTTTACTTAGTTCCTCATTACACCAGCCGAGATAAACGGAAGCTCCCTTCCACGGCATTGTTTGGCAAGAGTTCCTCAGAGATCTGAAATTGGGAAGATAAGATTTTTGTCTAAATTTCACTCATTGAAAATTCAGTTCAAAACTTTTTTTTTTTTTTTTTTTGTGAACTTCCATATTTCAACATATTCCTCTGCAATAGAGCTTAGCTTCGACTCAGAAGTTGCAATGCCAGGGGATGCAAAAATATTGTAATGTTCATTTTTACGGAATTTTTTTTTCTATTATTCTAATTTTGCTGGTTTTATGAAGATTTTTTTCAACACTGGCTCTCCCCCACAGGATGCTAGTCAGACTCGTGTCTCTTAGCTAAAGTAGTTTCAATCAAAAAAGCAATAAAACAGAAACATTTAAAACCAATGTTGCCCTTTAACGTAAAGACTGCGCTTTTCTTTTTTGTGTATATGTTGTCATTAAGTAATAATTTTTTTTTATAAATATATTATTTCTAAGTAGTTATAAGGCTCTCAATCTTTGAGAAAAAAATTGTTTATTATAGTTTTTTCCCACATTTCCATTATGCTCTTAGCATTCTAAGCAACAAATTTCTTTTTCCGCGTGTAGGCGTAAATCTCAAACTTTAGAAAGAAAGTCTTATCGGATTCAGGAAAATGAGACTGGGTTAATGTTGATGGTGTGTTACGATTAGCTGATTATAAGTTATACTGAAATAGAGCTGTCTTGACTTTTCGGCTTCATGGCAAGATGTTGCTATTGTGGGCCTAGATAAATCTATTGATAGGCTGTAAATTGAAACAACCAGTTAGCTTCAATGCTAAATGTTGCAGTTGGCTGTCTTGACAATGAATTCTGAGAATGAAAAACATTTGTCACCTGTTTAACATTTTATTTTGCTTTGATATGAGAGTTAGTTGCCGAATCTGAAGAATGTCAAAGATTATTAATCAAAACTTTTGCTTTACTAGCTATTTTCATGACAGCAGCATTTCTGCTGTTTTCGAAACGAGGTGTTAGAATAAGTTAGTTTTATGGCAAAATAATACTGATTCTTAGCTGGCTTCGTTGTTTTTGGCTCACATCCAAATTTTTATTTTTTTTTTTTTTTGTTATAAAAAAGCTTGCTTCATGGCAAGATCAATCAATTCTAGTTTTAAGACGAGGCATTACAATAAGATGACTTGCGAGACAGCATGTTGTTAAACTTAACTGCGTCTAGGTGAGGTGTAATATTAATAATATTTTAACTGATTTCAATAGCATGCTACACTTGGCTGTCTTCAAAAACAAGAGTTAGAATTGGCTTGCTTTAAGACAGCATGTCTCGCGCGTCATTCGAGATTTCACATTCATTTGGCTCACGTCAAGACAAAAAGTTAGAATTGGCTCCCTTCAAGAAAACATGTGCGAATGGTTGGGTTTAAGAATGATGTTAACGTCACAGAAGCCTAGTTTCAATATTAGTTGAACAAATCTCTGGACTCTCTGTGAAATGTTAATTTTTCCCGACGAAGTAATTGTTGGCTATTTTCAAGATGAAGTTTTATAACTGGCTAGCTAGAAGATGAGGTGTTACAACTGGCTAGCTTCAATACGATGTGTTATATTTGACTTACTTGAAGATGTGGTGTTACAATTGGCTAGCTTGAAGATGAGGTGCCATTATTGACTAGCTTCAACATAAAGTGTTATAAGTGGCTAGCTTGAAGATGAGATATTACAAGTGACTATCTTCAAGATGAAATGTTATATTTGACTTGCTTGAAGATGAAGTGTTACATTTGGCTATCTTAAAGATGACGTATTATAATCTAGCTTGAAGATGAGGTGTTATAATCTAGCTTGAAGATGAGGTGTTACAATTGGCTAGCTTAAAGATGAGGTGTTATAATCCAGCTTGAAGATGGTGGGTTATAATTGGCCAGCTTTAACTCTAAGTGTGAGAGATTGCTAACAGTAAAACGAAGTATCATAATTGATTGAAATCAAGAAAAAAAAAAGAATAAAATGTTTGGATACAATAATGGTATGTTAACGTTACCACTAGCGTTTTGCTGCTAGATTTCAGGGCAAGGCAATTGTCTAACTACGAACAGCCTAAAATACCCTTTTTGCTTGTCCATCAATGGCGTAAAATAAGACATAATTTTTTTTTCGATTTCGTTTTATATACTCTCTTACAGAAAAGCCTTACGGGTAACGTGAATCGATGCTTATGTTTTCCCTTTTTTCAGTATTACTGCCTTCTAATCTCTAAAGCAAAATTAAATTTTGATTTAATTTCTATTTCCCGATTCGATCTTAAAGTAATAAAAAAATCGTTTACCTTTTTTTCGGGTAATTTTTTACTTGCACTGTTTTTTTTTATTTGAACAAAGTTATGAATAAACAAAAAGGGGATTGACAACAGACATTTAAATTTAAACTGTACGTAAACTAAAACAACTAATCGATGATATTCCATCAACCAATTTTCGAAGACCAGATGTTATCAGTAACGAAGTCAAATGTATTTCTCATGATTGATTTCTTTCTTCCCTAGAAAATTTGCTATTTTTCTTCCGGTCGACGTTATAATTTTTACTATGACTATTTCTCTCTTTCTCTCTCTCTCTCTCTCTCTCTCTCTCTCTCTCTCTCTCTCTCTCTCTCTCTCTCTCTCTCTCTCTCTCTCTCTCTCTCTCTCTCTCTCTCTCTCTCTCTCCCTCCCTCCCTCCCAATCTCTCTTTCTCTGCCTCTCTCTGTTTCTCTCTCTCTCTGTCTCTCTCTTCGCCCTTTAAATTGCTTAGCTTACTTTTTTTTAATTTGTTTTTAAGTTGATCGCTGTTGTCATGACTTTCCACGACTCTTTAAAATTTTACCGTTTTAATACTCTCATATCAACGACTATATTTGTTAATGTTACTGTAACTGACAGTTCCTGTTTACTAACGGTTATCATACAAACTTATTGCCGTTCGGTGTTATGAAGCTTAAAAGCATTTCTTCCTAGATTTATAAATTCAATGCTTTCGATGTAAACAATTTAAATCTTAAGAGTAATAATGTCAATAGAAAAATCTCAATTCTTATGTCATATTTCAAAATTGATTAATTCTCATTCTATAAAATTGGTTGGAATAACTTACATTTCCATTTTCAATATAATCTAGGTTTTTCAGATTAACGAATACACACCACAGAACATTAGTTAATAATACATCTATCTAGGTAAAATTATAAGCAATGTCAATATATATTTTTTAAGACTAATAACGAGGGTGTTTTACAGCTCTGGTTCTTATATCAGTATCGCGTCTTTTAGTATGAAGGATTCTTTGTGTTATTTTGACAGATTTTGCCGGCAACAAAAGGTTTTGCACAAAACTTGATTTGTGCAATTTGATTAGTGACAGTGTCGCCTAGAGGTCACAGCGCTAATTTTCGTCTGTAACTCTTTTCGTCTCTCGTGCTTATTGTCTTTTTTCTCTTCTAATAGATTTCTTTTCTTCTTGCCTTTCGCTTCGTTCAGGCTATTTTTTTTTTAAATATTTTCATTTGTTATCGGGAATTAGTTTCTGACTAGGGTCAGAGCGATCGTAAACAAGAGTATCAAAACATAAAGATTTTATCCTCTCACATTTTAAACTTAGAATCATTAAGTCGGTGGTGTTGGTGATGGTGGATTATGTGACTGAGATTTGTAGAATATTAAGCCCTTTACCGCTGTTTGCTCTTTTTGCACTGATGAACTTAAATTCGTTTTAGACAATATTTTTTCATCGTTTAGTAAATTACAGCGCACTTCCTCGACTTTGGAACAATATAGCGTAGAAGAAAATCCTGGCCGAGTCAGATTCATAGTTCTTCTGGAAGATTTCATTTTTATTGTTCGCTTTAGCCCGTCTACGAAACGGTGACCTCATGCCTAGTTGCTCATGAAAAATAACAGAGTGGAGGTAAAAAGATGAGACCCTAAACTCACCTCTCCACAATGTGGAACTCGAACCGACGCAGAAGAAGGTACCTGCGGATGTAAGGGCAGGCGGTTTAACCCCACTGCAACAGGCGCTCCTTTCTAAACACGATGATTTTTTTTTCCAACCTCAATGAGGTGTTGGTGACAACTTGGTTAGTATGGAATGCGTACAAGGTCGTGTTAGTTGGCTAAATTGGGAAATCTCGCTCTCCTGTGTGCTAAGAACTAGCAGTAAATACTGACTGATAATAACCATAGACATCTCAGTACAAACATTTCAATTGAAACGTAAACATACCATAAAGTAAATAAAATATTGATACCTTTTTTACTCAAACTACATGATTTTATTCGTCAGAGTTGAAACAGCTCAGAAATTTCACTGGGTCGACACGGTAAACACGTGTTGTTGTTTTTCTGCACTAACTTTGCAATTAAAAAAAATAAATAGATCAGTACTACACCTATCTATAAGTTTGTTTACCTGTCGGATAAAACTTTTGCAGAAGTTATATAATTTAATTTCATTCATGCTATTATGAAAGTTGATCATACATTGTTAGTTGTCGTATTATTTTCTTATTGCAGGTATCAGTAAGAAGGCAAAAAATTAATGTAATGAGTGAGTGAAATCGTCATAAGTTTTGATTTTTAAAAAAAATCATTATCTTTACACTTCATGTAACATGACAATAGTTCGCAGATAATATTCTTAATTGCTTCATCACATCGTCTTCCTTGCTTGAAAGTGCCTTAGCCACTACACTGTGAGAGAAAGCTGTGCTTTGGGAGTGAGTGTTACAGAATCGTGAGCCAACCACATCGATCTTCATAAAGAATTTAGATTAACTCTGACCTCCCTTCTAGATTTCTAAGGGGAAGAAAGGATTTTCATGGTCAACTTACTATTGCGAAATTATAAAAACATGTCATTTCTTCTCTTACGAATCTTCCTGAGAAGTGAAGTATTGTTTCAAATTGTACATCTTTGATGTGTTGAAATCGTGCAGCCCGCTATACTAACACGTTGGTTTATCTTAAATGTCTATCTATTTAGTTTTTACGAGTTTGATTCACACGATTTCTGTAGATAAATGATTAATTAAACATTAATTTTGATTTTCCTTTTGGTCAATTGTCTCTTTCTTAAATCACGGAATAGTGGAAGATAAAAAAAAAATGTTTAAGCTAAATTATTTTTGGTTAACATTTTCTTTTTTGGCAAATTGTACCTAAAAAGCATATCTCTTGAACTGAGCTTAGTTTGGTGAACAGAATCTGTTTCTATGCAGGTTGCACAGCTATCCTCATCGGAACGCTTAATCTGGGTGGACATAAATCATAAGTTGATCAGTTTTCACGCTCACGCTAGCAGCATCAACCTTAAATTCATTCAAAATCCCCCCCCCCCCCCCCTTTTTTTTTTTTACTTCATTCTCCTACAAAAAGAAGGCTTTAAAAACGTAAGATAAGTATAGGTGAGACCGATGAAGCAAAAAAGACGCCATGACTCAATGTGCAGCACAGCTAGTAACCGTAATGCGGAGATTCCTATGCGACCTTAGAACTCGGATCATTTCGATCAATTTCTCCGAGATCTTTGAATTGAAGCTGTCATTTCACTGAGTGATGCTTACACTTTCATGCATATTTAGACGCCGCGTAAAATTGATCCGAGTTTCAAAGATTTAACCTTTAGGAAACCTCTACGTTATTTAATATTTCAATCTGTGTAAAAAAAAATCGTTCCAAGACTTTTTTTTAAATAAGCATTTCTTATTTCTTTTTTCGAAAGTCTGAGCTCTGCCTCATTGATAGAAAATGAACAAAGGAGCTCCAAATGTTGTTAGATTGATGGAGGGATAAAGAGATGTTATGATGATACAATGTAACCGATCATGCCAAAAGCATTTCGCAAAGTAGCTGTCCCAAAAAAATGCATCTCAGATTTATATTATCGGGGCGAAAAGGATTCTTGTCCGCGAAGGGAAATTCTCGAAAAGCTTCTTAATATCAACTGTGGTTTAAAAAAAATTGTGTATGGTTTTTTTCTTTCATTTTTAAACTTTTAATTTGATCATGCATCATGTTCAATTCGCAACAATTTAATAAATAAATATATTTTTTTATCATTTGAAAACCCGCCGTTTTATGGCATTAATCGTATTTATTTAGGAGTCTGAATGAAGTTTGGAACAAATCGATTGGATTTTAATCCTACATAAGTTTTTTTGATTATAAGGCTGATCATAAGTTTATATCTTTGGTTTGAAAAAGGGATGTTGAGAATTAAGATGGAGCCAAAAATTGTTAAGAAATTCACATCAATTTAAAAAAAGGAGCTAAACTACTTAATGTCTACATTAAAAAGTGGCAATAGTGTTTTGGCTATGTTTGATAACCCTGATTTCTTTTTAATTTAACTGACATTATTTTACAATTTTCTAAAGTTCAATTTACCAAATTTGCTCTGAATTAAATGTTGAAACCAACGATCCATACGAAAGTATGTAAACTAAAAAAAGTTAAGATATAAACAGTCGTGCGACGTTAGAAGATACAAACATACGAATTTAGAGCTATAGAGCTGTCGAGTCGCGGACTGTTTAAAAGCGATGGAATGTTTTTGATTGATTCGTTCATTGCGTGAGTTCGCGGCATTCATGTGAAGTCAGCATGACCAGGAGCAGGTCAGGAGTTTGCACTTGTGGCGGCAGCAGCTATTCCACATAAATGTTAACTCTACCTGTCTCACAGCACGGCATTCCAGACAAGAGGTGGGTAGAGGATCATGGCCAGAGGGTGGTTGCCAGTGGGATGGGGTTGCCATCGAGGCTTGAGGAGAAGGGAGTGTTGATCAAGGTCTTACTGAGGAGGTGTTGACAATGACAAACCAGAATAGTTCTGTTTAGCTTCAATAAACAGGGTTTGTTTGTTTTTTTAGTAAACGTGAAACATCTTTGAATGACACACTCGGTAAAAATGTATCCTATTTATAGCACATTATCCATGGCCTTCAGGAGCAAAGGGTCAACATGCTAGCAGCACATCAATTCTTTCCTCAATAAGCAAAGAGCTCAGATAATGACTTGAGAGCATTAGTGATCAGGAAAGTATTAAGAGTGGTTGTTAAACTTATTTCGGAATATAATTAATTCTATTCTCATATGACTATAAATAGATATTTAATTTGGGAGTAGCAGCTCTGTTTATCGAGAGAGGAATAAATAATAAAGCAAACTTTGACATAATACTACTGGGATTTATTATTTCGCAGATACTACTTGTTTTATAAAGACCTTAGGAGTGCAACTTTAAAGACTATGTTTTATCTTATTGACAGAAGAACATGTAAGTTTTCAAAACGTCGAGATAAAATGATATTCACAGAACTAGCATTCACAATTATATGTTATATGTGTGTGTGTGTATATATATAATATATATATATATATATATATACAATTATATACATGCATAGTTATATATGCGTAGTTTTTAAAGTGTGATGACAACTTGCAAATTAAATTTTGTTTTGAAAAGTTTTTGCCTTCTTCTTCATTGGTGTAAGTTTGATAATAAGATATATATAATGAATCGCTGTTTTTTGTTGTTGTTTTTGTTTTTTGTTTTTGCCAAATGGTTTTATTTTCAACTATACCTATGTTTTCAACTATACCTTTTTTTTCGACATAAGCCAAAAAAAAATTCATCTTTTATTGTCTCAACATGGCGAGGTAGCTGTTCTTTACCTGGCTTCTCCCATACCATTTAATCGTTTGTTTTGTTCTGTTTTGCTTACAGTTGTAATTCTTTTAATATTTGTCTTGCTGCGTGAATGTCTCTAGTTTAGTGTTGAATAATACTAATTTTTATATTATATCGGTGTATGTGTGTGTTTATATTTTCTTTTTGTTTTTTTTTTGTTTTGTTTTTTTTTTATTTGCGTCTGAGTGTCAGTTTGATATAGTCAAATCATTGAGTCTGTAGTTTTCATGTTTTGATTTTTTTTTTTTTCGAAATCTCAAATTAAACCAAAACTCTAGGAATCACAGCAATTTTAGTTGAAAGTATCATAATGAGTATAAATGGAAGAATATGATATGTGAAAAAAAGCAACGAGAATTCGCGATTTATAACTCTTTTTTTTTTGGTTAAACCGTGGGCATAAAAGGAAACTTCAATAAATTCAGTTTTACTTGAAGATACAGAGATTTGCAGAAAATAACAATTTGAGAGTTGAGTATTTTTGTTTTCTTCTTTTTTTTTTTTATAATTTTGCATTAGGCTTAAACCTTAGCAAAAATAGTTAAAAATGAGGTATATAATTAAATATTTATGGCCTGAGGTCATTGTTGGTTGTGGACTGAAAAAAATTTAAGAAAACTGAGTTATAAGAGGTAGACCTAAATGAGGGAGAATCGAAAGAATGCTGGGAGAGCGGGTGTTTGCTAAGCAGAAGAGAAAAAGGGGTCAGTAAATTTATTAAGAGAATTTATATATAGAGTCATAAACGCATACGATCCACAGAAAAGCCTCGATACACAGATATGGTTAAAATAATACAAGGCAATTGCTAGTTTTATTTTAAACAGCATAAAGTTAGGTCTTGTTATTAAACGGACGGATACATAGCTTAAATAATACAGCGTTGAGTTTGTAATTAAGAATATAAAGTTATCAGACAAAGGAAAGGAAGAAATGGGCGGAGAGAGATAGAGTCCACAGAAATGAATAAATCAGTGCATCTTGGAAAAAGTAAAAGATAGTAGATAGTTATAGACGTAATGTAAAAGTACAATGTAAATGAACAGACCTATGATTAACTCAGGATATCAAGGAGTGGAAGACATCGCAGTGAGCAATAAGTATGGTTATCTGAACTTATACCAACAATCTTATCGACGATTCAGCACCGCAGGAAAGGTAGTGTTCAAACACTGTCTCGCCTTGAGATATGAATCGACTTTTCCTCAAGGTCTAAGGCAGAATCATATTGATTTTATCTTTAGAGGCATCATATTATCAATTGCACCAGCCCGACGGAGGCTTGTTTGGTGTTACAGAAAATGCATCAGTGGATTTGTCAAGCCATAATCAATAATAGTAAAACCTTTAACGAGGGCATTAAACGTGAGATCATAATTCAACGCAGTGCATGAAAAACGATTGGGAAAAAAGGTGTATGGAAATGTAGGTCCCCAATAAGAGTAAGTAAGTGGTTTTGTAAAATTCGAAACTATATTAGATGCTTTTTAGCTTTCTTTATCATGTTAGTATAATCAACAAAAATTCAAGTATAGAAGTAAACCTTTTGATGCTTTTTTCCGTTAATTTACAACCTTTTAATGATTGTTTACAACGGTCTTCATATACTTTTGGATAGGTTAGGAATTACCTGATTTTCGATAACTATTGTAGGTACTTCAGATTAAGACAAGAGTTCTATGTTCTATCACAGACAGTTGAAGGTGCGGCTTGCTCTTTGGCTGGAACTATAGGAGAGGCAAGAAAAGGGGACGCAACCGTCGTTCAAGCGGGCGTGGTAGACAAGTTGGTTGCGACGCGGCGTTATTCCCGACGACAGTCTGGGAGTCAGTAACAGTGCGTCCGCGCGACAACCACTCATAAGTATACCTAGATCTGGATCTGGAATCCACAACTCTGACCCCTGGAAGTCCAGCAGCGCGGCAGAAACCTCCTGTCCATTCACTATCTGACAAGCCAGGCCTGACGCGACGCGTCTTCAACACTCGAAAAAACCCACAGAGTTTCCCAACGCATTTATTCGAAGGTAAGCTTGTTAGATATTGTTTTGTGTAGGTGTGTGTATTTTCTTTTTTTTTTCCTTTTGCGTATGCCTCTTATAGAGTTGCTTTTAAGTTTTCAATATTTATTCAGTAGGTAAGAATTAGGAAAAGGAATGTTTTCGTGTTTGCAAGCAAATAAACCTTTAGTTGATCCATGATTTTTGATGCGCTCCTGGTACTTTTTGTGCTGTTGATAGCCTAATTGTTAAGTGCCTCAGCCATCATTTAAGAAAGGGCTAAACGAAAGCTTGACGAGGCGTTGTGTTTTTGTGTAAGACAATTACATTATTCTCTTTACTTGAATCATGCAAAATGGGTACTGGCTTTATCTGGGTAAACTCCCACTTTATGAGATATTGTTTATGTAATGTATTGGCTTCATATTACTTAAACTGGAGTTAGCACTGGTTTCTATTGGTCTCAAGGTCTGTGAAGATATTTTTTTCTTAATAAAAATGTCCCTTCGGACTCATCTTAAAAAAAAAAAAGTTATTCATTTCAATATTTTCTTTTCCTCTCTAAAATGTATCTCTTATAGCTGTCATAAAATTTGGACATGGAAAAAAAAATATTCTCAATTAATTTATTTCATCAAAGTCACAACATGATCCGTTTTATCAAAACACATCAAAACTTCTGTAAATACTTATTCAGTGATTATGCTGAGATTTCTTTTTTGTTTATAGATACGTAGATAGAATGGCATAATCAAAACAATGTCTAATTGATTTCTTGCCCAGCTAACAATGACACTGTGATGCTCACACTGCACATAGTTCGTATACAATAGAAAATGTATGAAACCCTTTATTTATGTTGTTTTTATAAATTTTCCTCATAATAATAGCTTTAATATGACAGATATTTTTACTTTGTTTGTGCTGAACCTCGCAAAGTATTCGTCAATTGAAAATCAATAACAGATCATAGATGAGATTATACAGCCTCGACTCATTCCTTGCAGTGCAAATAAAGAGATCAAATAAAACCAATGAGTTACAACAGACTGCACAATAAGTCCTTTGTTAAAAATTTAAAAAAAAATGAAAATAAAAAGAGCAGACCCATTAGGGGACAAATTGCCCGTGCAGAGAAAATGAGCGATTCCAAATGCCAGAACAGCTGATTAAGGTTATACTTTATAGAGGAGTACCCTTTGTTTTGAGCTCTATAAGAACTCACTCAAAAGTATTGATTGGGATACACCAGATGTTTTCGATTGTATTTTTTTTTAGATTGCGAGAAGTTAGAAAAGATCTCAGTTTAACCCAACGCAAACATCCTAGCAAAACCGCGTAGGTCTCCAACGCCCAGGCAAAGCCGATTAATTAATAATCTTCATTAATATTAATATTAATTCTTCAGTAATTCACTATTTCACCAATTATCTATATAGAAAAAGTTTCAAAATTCAGAGGAATTAGACGGACATGATTTTTTATATATAACCACCATTTTTGTGCTTGTATGAAAGCAATGTGGCACCGATTTATTTTTAACCGTGCTCGAATGATTAGGAACATTACATTCCCAGTTGTGTTGGATCTAGCACTGCTGAGGGACTGATTGGATTTTTACGTTCATAACCTTATATCGTTCTCTCTGGCAAATTCCCTGTTCAGGTTTCATGAAGAACTAAACGTTATATAAAACTAGCAGCTCAGGGGGGGAAGCACTGCTGATTGCCTGTAATGATAAGATTTGTGTAATGATGTAACTTATATCTATCTCTCGTCAGCTGCGGGGTTCAATTCTTTTTCCTATGATAAAGTTCTAAAATGCAACTGAAATTGTTTTGAACATAGTACCGACTGGCTACAACAGAGGGACAATTAAAAAGCTTTGGTGTTTGGTGGATACGAAGCCTACAATGGTAGTTAAAATATGTTTAACGTCCTTTAGGTCATGTGTGTGGGAAGAGTCTTTTTTGGGAATTGTGCTAGAATGGAGATGTTTGCGAAATATGTTAGTAATGTTTCTGTATACATTTTGGTAACTACAACTCTGTAGTGCTGAAAAACAAATGCATTTTTTGCTATAGTTTGAGCTAAATATTTGGCCAATTTAGGATCTAGATTTTGTATTACATACTACATTGAAAAAAATCCCTTTTATTTTTCTAGAAAAGAAACAAAATATTTTTTGGGGGTGGTGGGGGGGTTTTGAGGGGGGGGGGGGGTATTGGGTTTTTTTTTCTTTTTTTTAACTGATCCAAATTAAGCAATGTCAAATAGTTAAAAGCAAAAGAGATACGATGATTCTTAATAAAGATAAACTTGAAAATCAAGATTTCATAGGGCCGGATAACATTCTTCTCTTGATGAGGTTAAAACCGTTTCACTAGTCAAAACATACAAATCTAAATCATCAAAGGCCGAACATACAAATCTAAATCATCAAAGACCGAACTGTCTCTCCGTTAAAACTTGAGAGGGACTAAAGTGTCAAGAACTCTTGAGTTCAGCCGCGTGTCCACTGAGATAGAAAAGAACCTACCGAGCCAAAACAAACCGACTTTACTAAAATCTGTAACTGAAATACGACATCTACTTTTAACAAACTAATCATAAAGAATTCTGTCAGAGAGTGTCCACCATAACGTCACGACTGCAGCCGGTATTTCGGAGATCGGTTGGAATACAGCGCTGGCAGTATTTTTTACGGATCGTTTGGGTGATACATGAACTACAAGTTTGTAGTGTATTAAAAAAGTCTAGTTTTGCTTCACTTTAAAAAGAAAACGTTGTTATTTTCGTAATCAGCGCCACAAAATTATCACAGCCTATGTGCAAGCAACCGTGATAACGAAACTAACGATTTTAGAGGCTTTTGGATTTTAGTTCTACTCTTTGAATAGACAGTGTTTCGTCAAGGCACGTTATGGCCACGGTAGACCCATGATTTTACGCGGGAAAAGCAAATGTCAGGCCAACCGGCAAAAGCGGCGTTTCGAAAATATCAGGACGTTATCGTCTTTCTGAAAATAATCTGAGTAACTGGATTGTACAACAAAGTATTTTCGGTTACTTTGAGCCCTTCTAATGTAAACTCAGTGCTGCCGTAATCAACAAGTCTTTCCAGTTTCGTTTTAAGAGTTAAAATTACCTGAGTTTCCGGGAAAATATGAACTTTTGACATGAGTAACCATGGCTACAGAGCAAACGTTCAGTCATGCGCTGCATTGTTCTCTTACGGCTAAAAAGTAGAGTTTCGTGAGCCCTTCTCATATAATTAAATTGAAAACAAAGCAACTTTCAGAGCATATGAGAATAACTTTTGTCTCTGTGAAGAATATGTTGTTCTCTTTTTTTTTTTTATCCTCTTTTGAGTTTTAACTTACGTAGTTGGACAGTCATGCCTCTAGAGAGTTTCCGATTTCGCTCTATCTAGGGGCCACTTCTTCCGGTCAATCAGTTAGCGCAGAGGCAGACACTGCTATTATAATAGAGACCGTTTTTTTTTCTGGAAGAAGACTCTAGAGGTGGCGTTTTTTTAAATCGTGAGCTGTCACTTTATTTTTCCTATTTTGTTCTTTTTATCAATTTTTTTTTAATCGAAGTACATAATAACTAGATTTTAATCCGTCAAATGCGAGAAGAAACTCACAGTTTCTCTTAAATAAGAACATGATACCAGGAAGAATCAGGTATCAATGGAAGCTATCCACTGCAAACAAATTCTCCATGAAATAAGACGGTAATATTCTCAACTAGCTACTAATTTATGACTGACTGACTGGCCGACACATTGGCTAATTCACATACCAAACAAACAGCAAAACTTTAAGGAATTTTATAATGGAGCCTATTTGGCTAGGTCAATACTTATGGATATAAATTTGCTCCCACAGCGCAATATTTTTTATCATGGAAATAGAAGAACGCGCAATATAGCGTTGAAATGAAGAGACAGTTTGAAATCAATAATCCTACAGCGAAGTGTTAAAGTCTAAAAGCAAAATTATCAATCTGACAAATTACCAGAACTTACCACAATGCTAGCGCCTATAATTTTAAAATAGAAAATTTTCTTTTCATTAATCTTGATACTCAAGAAGGTATAAGTCGGAGTCCTACTTGCAATTTCCCTTTAATAGTCACATACGTCTTTTTTCTGTTCTGTTTGAGGTAATAGAAATGATTGTATTACGCATTGTAGAAACCTGGATGCAAGATAGATATTAAGCGAATCCTTTTTATCACTTAAGTATTTTGGAAAGAAGGTGCGATTTGGAAGAGAATGAAGCAGTCCTCAATGCCTTAATTTGTTGTTATTTTTTTTACGTTTCACAAATTTACCTCAAATCTTGTACAGTGCAGCGGATATTTAACAGGGCTTTATAAAGAGTCGGTTCTTAGAACAAGGACAGGATTTCAGCTATTCTATTTTTATGTGTGTGTGTGTGTTTATACATGCACACAGAGGAGAGCTAATCATTAAGGGCGCGGGATCTTACCGCTGCATGTGATATTATGCGAAAAGATCCGAACTTTAAAAGCAGGTTAAATCATCACTGTTAAAACTTTAAATTTGAAAATGATCTTTTCTTTCCAGCGGAAGAAGAAGAAGAAGAAGAAGAAGAAGAAGAAGAAGAAGAAGAAGAAGAAGAAGAAGAAGAAGAAGAAGAAGAAGAAGAAGAAGAAGAAGAAGAAGAAGAAGAAGAAGAAGAAGAAGAAGAAAAAGAAGAAGGAGAAGAAGATTATAAATAATAATGATAAAAAAAACGAACCTGTCGCTCTTTGTTTATCCGATTAGATTCATATAGTGTAAAAGTGAGCGTGTGTCCACTTCTTTTCGGCTTCTTTATCGATGGCGAAAACCACGTTCTATGTCAACGATATCTCCATATTCTGTATTCACATTTTGTTTTATTTTGATGAAGCAAAAATGAGTGGAAAAGATGACTGGTGAAGCTCTATGTAATCGTCGCCTGACTAAAACGTGTGAGCTACACATCTTTTAATTTTCCTGCCACCTCACTGATGACAAATTAGGAAACGGAAAAAGAGCAGTGGAAATATAGTTGCCCTTTTAGATTAATAAGTGCAGTGGGGACAAAATGTGAGAACAAAAGAGTCACCTTTGACGTGAGAGATCACCCACAACATTAATAGCGCTCATTAACAGGAAGATTGGCCTAAATGATTGAATGTCCTAAATCCACTTGGATCACTCTTGATGTTAACAAACAATACCTCAAAGAGCGTTTAAAATCAGTTCTTCAGCGTTGCTAAGGGAAGGTGACATCATTCGGGCATGAAGGCTTATATATGAATGAACCGGATGATTAAAAGAAAGAGAGCTTGATAAAATGACAGATGCAGAAGAGAGACAAAGAGGAGTTTTATAAGCAGTGCTGTTGTATTTGTTGTTGTTGTTGTTGTTGTTGTTGTTATTGATAATGATGATGATGATGATGTTGCTATTTTTGTCGTTGTAAAATCTATTTAAGAACTCAAAGCGCATATTACAAGTTCTTAACCAACATTGGCAATGAAAAAATAAATGTTATGGGCAGCAATAGAACATCACTTTTAACTCTTTTAACACATGACTACGTCGGAGAAACCGTGTGTGAAGAGCTTTTTACACGAAGTGGTGATCGGGGCGACTTGGTGAAACAGAACCATCACACATTTCATGCCAGCAGATAAATATGAATATAAAGATAAACAGATAAAATTGTTGAATTGATGGATAATAGATAGACACATAAATAGATGAATAGAAAGATGGATTGTGTGGTGTATCACACTTCCTGAAAATAACAAGAACATGAAGACGATAGAGTGACAGAGGAGAAAGATACGAAGAAATAAAAATGCAGTAGATAAAGATGAAAAACACTAAGAGAGAAAAATGGAAGAGATAAACCAAAGACAGACAAATGAAGAAAAGATAAGCAAGAGAATGAAATTGCTCGGAACCTGTAGCTTTTAAGTCTCTAAGAGACCTAATCTATTTTTCAAGTGCCAACCACCTTTTCTTACCTTTTACAAACCAGGCATTTTTACAAACATTCAAAAGCAGATAATAGCTTCCAGGCACCTTACACATACGCGTATGATTCCTCAAAAAAAAGCTATAGGTCTAGATCTTCTCGGCATAAGATTTTAGCACCCGCTCCTCCGCATAGCCCTTTCGGCGAAAGACAAACAACGAAGATGGAAGTTGATCGAGTCATGAGCGTACATCACTGCCCAAACCGGAATCAAGAGAGCTCTTCACAGAAGCTTTATATTCCTTGACCACGGGATAATTGCTTCCCTTAACAATTCGCTGTTGGCACGAAAGATAGACGCTGAGACGAGTGTGAATCCCATAAGTGCATGACGCCAGTCGACTCAACGAGGTCTAGGTTACGTTTGTTTACGAGCCTCTGCTTTTAGTTGTAAGCATAAAGACGTAAGCAAGATATCTTTCGTTATTTTAGTTCTTGTGTTCTTTGGGATAGCCAGATACTATGGATCAGTTTGACGTCATCACAAACTTGAGAAACTCTCAAATCTATAATGCAATGACTTGAAATATTTTTTTTGCAATCCCGGTAGAGGCGTTTAACGGTTATTTAAAATGAATTTTGGAAAAGTGTTTCTTTTCTTACATATTGGTTGAAGATCACCAGACAATTAATATGACCCAAGGAAAAAAATATATCCGCAAAATGAAAATAAAATAAATGGGAATAATCACTCCTAAAAATCCGCATTTATCGGGCTTACTCTGTTATAAAATGCGACATTTGCGAAGTTTTCAAACCCCCATTCGATGTAGATAATATCATGAATGCCGAGACCAACATCTATAAACCTTAAATGCATAATATTTCTTTAATAACAGAATTTTTACAACTTATTGCTTAAGTGCTCGCATCGGAGTGGTTATTAAGTTTAAGCAGATATCCTTAATCCTCTATTAGTAAAAAAAAGTTGAAAAGCAATGGCTTGGCACAATCGTCTTTAAAACAATCAAAGTTTCCGTTTCTGAAAGAAAATAAGTTTTAAAGTTCAACATTTTTATGTTCGTGTAATCATGAAATACTCTCAAAACCAAAGCTGATGAATGACAACATAATTATACAATAAAAAGAAAGAATGTGTGGTCACCAAGGCTGTTAATGTAGACATGTTGATATTTAGGTTATGTAGTTAAGACGATGTCAACGAAAGTTGACTTACACAAGACCCGAAACAGTGATTCACGTGTATTCTGTGTAGCTGGGCATCAACAGAAGTCTCCTTCAGATGTATTATCTCCGATACGCCCACGAAATAAATGTCAAGAGATCAGCTTTATCTTGATGCGTATAGAAAGATGGCAAGGAGATATACATATCTCTCCTTCTCTGTTTCTTTCTGTCTCTATCTGTCATATATCTGCCTTTCCGTCTGTCTTTCTGTCTGTCTCCCTGTCTCTGTCTGTCTGTCTCTGTCTGTCTCCCTGTCTCTGTCTGTCTGTCTCTGTCTCCGTCTCTGTCTCCGTCTCTGTCTCTCTCTCTCTCTCTGTCTCTCTCTCTCTCTCTCTCTCTCTCTCTCTCTCTCTATATATATATATATATATATATATATATATATGTATATATAATTATATATATATATTTCTTTCTCTCTGTTTGTCTCCATTTTTCTTTTCACCTCTGTCACCTCTCCTTTTGATTCTCTTACGTTCTCGATTATCATTTTTTCCTCTGTTTTCTCAGCTCCCTTATCTTTGTATCTTTTTATAGCTCTCTTTCTCTTTCCTGTTTTAATTCTTTCTTGCCTTCTCTATCTATTTATCTATCAATATTACTACCTGTCCATCCATCTATCAATTATTCTATCTGTCTATCTATTTATCTTGCTATCTATCTAATTAAGCGGAAAAAAGTATCGAGTCTTGTTGGTCTCGCAGCTTTACTGTCTATCTGCTCTTCTGTATTTTCTTTTTGTCCCTTTCTGTCATACCCAATAATGACAGACCTGTAAACAACGCCTTCATAATATTTGAGTCTTGCCCTTTAAAGTTCACTGGGTCAGTGATGTCACGGGCCGATAAGGCTGCTCACTGTCTGTGTTTGAACTCACGGAAAATGTGTTACTCTTTCTGTAAAATCAGGTTCGAATTGTCTACAGTAACTACTAAGTTAAGGCCGTCACTGCTGATGCTTTGAAGAACTGTCTCTCCAGAAATGTCTATAAACATTAGTCTATTTCATTACCAGCCATTCATTTAATATGACAAATATGAAGATAATTCATCATTTACTTTGGCCAAAGATTTTAAGCATCTTTAACGGTACACGACAACTTCGAAAAACTCCACCAAGGCCTTTTGTGCTGTGATTATGATAAAAAAACAGTGTAACTATCGGGTGGTTCAAAAGTGATATCGGCCGTCATCAATAAACGTAAAATAGCTTTCCGATGATCGCTAACCAAAGCTTTTGGCCTGGGCTACGATACATCGTAAAGTTTCTATGCATCTTTTAAATATTGGCCATATCCTGCTCCTGACGCTCCTCACATTATTTAGAACTTAGAGAAGGACATGTCTCTTTTTGTTTTTATAAGTGAATATATGCCCATGCATTTATACTCTTAAATTTCTATGAGGCTTAAAAGAGGTCACAGTATAAGAAACGTAAATTTGAGCTCTGTTCACCCTTCCAGAAATCGAATGTCCTGGGTGCATAGAAACGATTTTGGTTTAGTACTGAGGAATAGCCTGCTCTCAGTGAGCGATACAAAGTTAAAGGTCGGCCTTTCTTTCAAAAACTGTGGTCTTTTTTTTAGCTCTGGGAGGAAGGTAATGAATAAAGATCATTTGAGATTAGGCCAAAGTTTCTTTACTTTTTGCTTACTACAAGGTCAGGGAATTATGTTCCTCGGGTGTAAACCCATAATACCTTCAACTCCTGCGCTGTGCCTATCTTTCTTGCTTCCGATACATTTTTTCATTCCATTTGATAAGAATTATTTGCAAAGTAATATTTGTCTTCAGCAATTTACGAATACTTTGTCTCTTTACTCTTATGAAATTGTAATAAAAAGAAAACATTAGACAATGCTCTTTACTCAGTTGAGCACTGTAATTGGTTTTTTCCTACGCTCTCTCATACAGACGTCATCGTAGGTTAAATTTTTACACGAATTTTACTAGGGGAGGCGGTAGCTGAGGTGTTAGAAGGTCCGTCCTCATATGAACAGGGATATTCTTTGCGTGTTGGACCCTCACAACGTCGATTGGTGAGTTTAGGGCCTCTTTTGCTCAGCTACAAATATATTCATGTATTTTTAAAAACCATGCTCGATTTTGGTCTAAACTATCTCGATTGTTGCCGGTCAGTAAGATGAAGCCTTGGATTCTGTTTATTTGTTGTTGTTTTTTTTTTGTTTGTTTGTTTGTTTGTTTTTTCTTTTTAGAAATACGCCTGAATTAAATGTTTAATTAGCCTAATTATTGATCATCATTCTAATGACAAGAATCACGAGTGAGAGTAAAGAGCTAAACCAATTAAAAGCACTAGGCTACTTCATAATTATAATTCCCAAAGTTGATCAAGTATAAGTCAAGGGAAAAACTTATAAAACACTCATTTGGGGGGAAAAGCTATTGCGCAACAACGACTATAGTGCTTCAGGGTTTGTGCTTTTTTTTAACTATGGCCTGTTTTATTAAACGTTGTTCTCCGACAGTCCTAAACTAATGCATTTATGCATGCGATGTATCGTAAAGTGCATACCTATTTATTGATACCGGTCATGATTGCAACCTATCTGTTAAATTTAATATTGATTATATTTAAGTTTAATCTGGTTTTAAATTTTGTTTTGTCATTTATTTGTATACCTGGGTACTTTAATCTAAAGGAACACTGAAATTACACCAAGAAAAGCGCAAGCAAAAGACAGTTTCTAGAGAGTGAAATTGGTACTAAAACATATCTCTATTCACACAAGAAGAAGAGCTCTGGAGAACTACATTAAACCTATTCTGATGAAAGGGTGTGATTCCTGGACGATTTCAAATCAGTTACAAAAGAAACTAGAGGCAACAGAAATTTGGTTTCTATAGAAAATCTCATGGTCTGCAAAGAAATGAAACGAAACAAGAGTTACGAGAACCTGCACAACAAGGTCATTCCTAAATAGAATACGTAAAAGCCAGGCAATCTTTTTTTGGCGATGTGATGAGAAGAGAGAAACTAGAACATCTTGTGGCAAATGCAATGATCGAAGGAAAACGCAGCTGGGAAAAACTGCAAGAAAAGATGCTGGATGGACAAACAAAGTTGCTTAATGCAGGATGAGTGACAGATCTGATGCACCAAAAGCGACGAGGGGTAGAGATGCGTGGACGGCTATGAGCGCCTACGTTATATAGCACGGCACCTGATTGATTGATATCTGCTTTGAGACGGTGTTTTTTCGGAAACACTATGGACAACTCCCTATCTAAAAAGTAAACTTAACCTGCTTATTCAATAACAAAAACGAGTTGAAAGAAGAATATTGGCAAATGTAATTAAGAGTAAGATGAATTTGTTAGTTCTAGATTAGGCCAATCAACGTATTCAATATTTATCCTTGTATAACTTCAAAACCTGAAAAGGTCATTTATAAGCTAGGCGTCTACACCGAAAAATAGTCATTCCACTGGGGTTTTTTGGTTTGTTTGTTGTTGTTTTTTTCGTTTTTAGTCCAAGCAGTGCCTCTAAAAACACTCTGGTATCTCTAAAACGGCTTTTCTAGCACAGAAAGTCTTAAAAGAATGTTTAAAATTCAGGTCATTAGGCAGCGATCACCGCTATAAAACTCTTTTGATCTAGACCAAAGTGTTGGTTTCGCGATGCAACATAATTATATAATAATCATGATTATTATATTTGTTTAATTCTATAAAAATGCTCTCTCACTTTTCTCTCTCTCATTTCCTGACTAAAGTTGAATGCAGTATTGACCTGAGCTAGGATTTCAGTTGTTTGTTACAGTTAAATTTGATTTACAGAAAGAGCTAGGAGGTTTATATTTGCGCATAATTTAACAAAAATAAAAAATAAAAAACAGCGTATCAAAACGTCACAGCAAATTGATTATCGTAAAAATGTTCAGCAAAGATGTTAAATTATCTGTATTAATAAGAATAGATCGTTAACTATATAGTTTTTTATATTTATAAATCCTTTCATTAATATAACTTATCATGTAGAATAAAATAAATGCTCAACTGTGAATTCTTGCAAGGCAGCGCCCCTTGAGGCACATATGTTGAATTCATAGCGTTTTAAGATCGTTGATGAGCATCTGTGAGTAGATTGCCACATATGTTGAATTCATAGCGTCTTAAGATCGTTAATGAGAATTTTAAGCAGATAGCGAAAAATATAGAATTGGTACATTTTCATTATTCCTGCGAGGAAATAGAGCAAATAGCCAAGGTCGGGAAAAGTATAAATCGACAAAGAATGATGTTTTGCTTTACATGCATTTTCTGAAAAACTTTAAAAACTTTTTCTTTTTGGAGAACACTTGTTTGCTGTCATTCTAAAACACTTTGGTGATTTTATATAAATGCTCCTGCATGTTGAATTAAAGTCAAGTTCTCATAATATTAGCGTTAAAATTAATATAAAGAAATTCTCAAAGTGCTCTACATTGCTTTCTCGTCAGGCATAATATCCTCCTACCCATCCCTTTTTGTTTCTTTGTCCCTCCCCCACCCCCCTCCTCAACTCGTAAAGCGGAGTAAGTTTAGCAACAGATCCCTCTGATAACCTCTTCCCGTTTGGAATATTTTAAGTATTTTTGAGTATTGGGATGCCTTTGAGCCTTCGGCATTTACTCAAGTTATACAGGAGTTAAATCAGACGAGACTTTGATCCTCTTAGTCCTTTTTTAATGTCTGCTCTAGTGAATAGATCCTACAGCACGGCCAAAAAAATCGAAGCATATAACGCGAAAGCTTATGTTGACCACTATTTATATCTGTGGGTCATAGGTTCCACTTGTCTTGCAACTAACCCATACATGAAGCTGTAATATCTGATCAGTACTCGCCCAATACACGTTTGAACCCCCTGTGAAGTTTTGGATATAATTATGAAGTTTCTTGGTTCTTGATACAGGATAGTAAAAATGAAGACAGTTTAAGAGTAAGCAGTCTCTTGCAATTATGTGGGAGGAGGTTTCAATTCTTATTCATTTTTCATTTGTTAATGTTTGAAATAAATCATTATACAGTATACTCTTTCTCTCTCTGTTTCTCTTATATGTATTTTTTTCTTTGCTTAACTCTGATTTTTTTTTTTTTTTTTTTTTTTTGAAATTCTTTCTGTAAAATCTTTTTCTCTTTTAAATTATACTTCTCGATCAACTTAAGTCAGTTTTTTAAATTTGAAAGCTAATGGATTTTTTTGTGGGAAATAACTGAAAAAAGATAAGCTTTGGCTCGCTCCGAAGAGAGCAAGAGTATGAGCCAGTACAAAAATCAGATGCTTTTTACTCGCAAACTACTGGAAAAAAAACCTGTTTACAAAACACCTCCCTTTCACGCCAAGTATATTTTCTTTTTTCTTTTTTTTCTATAGTGCAAAATGTTACCATTGATAGCAAATTGTAACGGAAATGAAACTAATAGTATTGAGCAATAAAACCTTGATGAAGAGGAAACGGTACTCATATAATCAATTTTGATCTTTAGGATTAGATGGTTCACCTCCAGTACAAGACAAAATCAAAATTTTAGTTCAAGGTTTTACTCTTATGTGACGAACCATGATCCAAAGGTCTTTGAGTGTATTTTTTTTTTCGGTAAATAATGAAGCATACGAGAAAAGCTAGGACAAACAAGGTTCTGTTTGATTATAATGCCAGGGCTGATTATAAAACCTACAAAGTCAATTAGAGAAGGCCCAGCCAGCGCCATTGCTGTTGATTCAGCGCGACTCTACCAACATCACAGCAAAAAAAAAAAAAAAACGAAAAGACGCCAGTAAGAGAGTTTATGGAGCGAAATGACAAAATCTAACCAGCCAAATAGATAATGATTAGTGTTAAACCTCCCACGCTAGATTTTGTTAAAAGTTGTTGTTGTTGTTGTTGTTGTTGTTGTTGTTACTGTTCCTGGCATGGTCATTCGGTCGTTCGTTCTTTGTTTGAGTGTGTGTGTGTACGTGTGTGTGTTTCTTTCTCTGTGTCCAAATATGCTAATTTTTGTTGCTGTTGTTGTTGTTGTTGTTGTTGTTGTTGTTGTTGTTGTTGTTGCTCTTTCTTACTTTTATACTTTTACAATGTATGTAGTTTTGTGTATATTACACAAGCAAACAACTGCATGCTTGTATCCTTGTTTATTTCTCTTGCAAGCATGGTTGCTGTTACCTTTTCAATATTATTCGGTAATATTGTAAGCCCTACTAAATGGGAATTTAAAAAGAAATTGTTTATGACAATTGCAAGTTGACATTACTATACAAAGAATTTAATTAAGAAGACACCATTTGAAATTACAATAATTAACAGCTGTATTTATCTCCTCACTCATTTAACGAGCTCAAGTTGAAATAGACGGTAACAGTTTTTTGCGAAATTTCGTTGGTTATATATTTTTCGTTATTTAAAAGATTAATAAACATTCTTACAATGCAATTTAACCCTTTGTCTAAGCATATATGTCCTTTTTTTAAAAACTATTTTTAGTTTTAGTTCTACCAATTTTTTGTACACCAATAAGTTCGATTTTTTTAAAAAAAAGTTTTGAAATAGCCGTCAGTAAGATGCATCGTGTGCTCTAAAACTGTCGTTTCGGGGTTGAATGACGATCAAAGTTGAGAAATAATGGACAGATGTAGGAAAGAGAGAGTGTTGTCACGAACAGAAGACAAGGGGATAAAAGCCTGAAGGCATTGGGAGATAAAGAAGTCGCATAAAGGTCTTAAAACAAGCCCTTGTCAGTTTTATGCGATGTAAAAGGGACAGACGGACAGTTTGCACTTTAAACTTTCATCTGCCTTTCTCTCGCCTTGGTTAATTTTTCTCTCCTTTTGTTAACTAAAGACTACTCACGCTGCCATTTTATGTCCTTCAGAATCGCTAATTGTCTATGTTGTTTCAGCGAGAGTATATGCAATTCTTAATCATTTCTGTGGTCTTGGTCTATGTCTGAGTGGGCCATTTGTACTTAGCAAAACGTTAAGCTTGTAATGGGTTTTAACATGAGGAGTGAAATCACTGGAGCTTCAGTGTAGACAGTTTCAATCACAATCGTTTTAAAATGTTTTCCAAAACATGATTTCTTACAGCAAAGTTTTGCACTGGTGTCTAAAATCAATCCAAAGTCACTCTTAAAATCTCGCTTGTCTTGTGAAATCTCTACTTAGAAGAATTTTGTTGTGTCATGAAAAATGTGTTACGTTAACGTATAATTCAATTTACAATGAAATTGACTATACCTGTCAGAGAAGCGACAAAAGTCGCAACTACGATTGTTCAAAGAGAGATGTATCTTCAGGTCCACAACAAAACTATTATTATTATTATTATTATTATTATTATTATTATTATTATTATTATTATTATTATTATTATTATTATTATTATTATTATTATTATTATTATTATTATTATTATTATTATTATTATTATTATTATTATTATTATTATTATTGTTGTTGTTGTTGTTGTTATCATTAATTTTGGTAGAAGAAGAAGAAGTAGTAGTAGTAGTAGTAGCAGCAGCAGCAGCAGCAGCAGCAGCAGCAGCAGCAGCAGCAGCAGTAGCAGTAGCAGTAGTAGCAGTAGGAGTAGTAGTAGTAGTAGTAGTAGTAGTAGTAGTAGTAGTAGTAGTAGTAGTAGTAGTAGTAGTAGTAGTAGTAGTAGTAGTAGTAGTTGTGGGTGGTAGTAGTGGTACTTTTATTATTATCATTATAATTATTAATATTATTGATAGTATATTTTAAATATTGATATATTTTTATTATAATTGAAAATTATTATCTCTTTCTAGAGGACAAGTATTTCAAAAACTAAATACTGAAGTTCATAATTTTTGTCCTTGTATGCTTGAATATACATGATGAATGATTTTGATTTTCGAAAAGAATTACTGCCATTTCTGTTCTGGGTTCAAGCTATAATGTGTGAGCTAAATGAAGTTTGCTAAGTAAGCAGTGAACTTTTGGCTTATTAATATGTTCCATCAACTGGACTTGTCACTGTATATAAATTTAATCCTGTTGCTTTCCCCTTGTAACTGCTTCGATTCCTCTTGAAAAGTATTTGAAAATGGATGATATTGGTTGGATGTACTGTGTTTGGGTTGTGAAAAATATATTCTAGTCAATGTACACGAAAAGTGTTAAATCCGTTCAGAAAGTCAAAAGAAAACTAGAAATTCAACAACATGAGAAGTCTATGATGTAAAATTTAAGCTATATAGTAAGATTATATGGAATAAGCATAATAAGTGACAAAAATTATCGAAGTCAGTTAAACACATTTCTTTCCAAGTGAAAATTGGAGATAAAAACAATATATGTTGTTTCCAGATCTAGTTACTTCAAGGAAGCCCTTTTGACTGAAACCAGCTTTGACAGTGTAACACTGTTCACACCCTACATGGGGTTAAGCTGCTTTTCACACAGTAATTAAGCTCAGATTCATTGCGCCTAGCAACAGTCTGGCTCCAGGAAAAAAGGGAGAGAAGTGCCCGGCAGGAAAAATAAACTGAGAAAGAAAGGTAGACAATCATAATGCAGAGATAGGAGCAAAAGTGGAAGGAACTTAGAGTCAGAGATCAGGAGTAGCTCAACAGTAAAACCAGCCATATAGAATAAATAAGAAATTACGATTGAGACAGTTTTACAACACGAAAGATATATGTGTATATCAGAGAGAACGAGAGAACAGGATAAACAAATAAAGATAAACAGGAGGAAGAGGCAGAGATAGAGAGATTAAGACTTGCAAAAAGAGATAAACATGGAGAGTAACAAGCAAACACAATGAACCAAGAAAAAAAAGAGAGAAATAGGGAGATATAGAGCGAGAGAGAGAGACAGAGACAGAGACAGAGACAGAGAGACAGAGACAGAGATAGAGAGACAGATAGACAGACATACAGATAGGCAGGCAGGCAGACAGACGAAGAGAGCGACAGCAACAGACAGACAAAGATGCACGAAGGAGGGGGAGAGAGAGAGGGAAAGGGAAGAGAACAAATGATTCTTAGTATGCGACAAACTATACTTACAATCTCAATCTATTTTTTCACTGTTAACCATATGACTATTTTATTTAATTTCGCTTCCCTGTATCTTTGTTTAGTAAGCAGATGAGATGACGAGTAGTGGTTTTGAATAGTTTAATATATGCCCTATTTCCTCTCAGATTCTTACACGAGGAAAAGCAAAAACAACAACAATAATAATAATAATAATAAGAAGAAGAAGAAGAAGAAGAAGAAGAAGAAGAAGAAGAAGAAGAAGAAGAAGAAGAAGAAGAAGAAGAAGAAGAAGAAGAAGAAGAATAGTAATAATAATGATGAGGGTGATGATGATGATGAGGATGATGATGATGATGATGAAAATAACTGTTTCTTTATCCTCCGATGCAAATTGTTATGCTTTGGTTTTTTATTTTGTTTGTTTTGTTTGTTGTTTTTTTGTTTGTTGTTTTTTTTTTTTTGTTTGTTGTTTTTTTTTTGTTTTTGTTTTTGTTTCGTTTTGTTTTTTTTTTTGTTTTTTGTTTTGTTTTTTGTTGTTGTTCTTTTTTTTTCCTTTTTTTTTTTTTTTTTTGTTGGGGGGGGGCGCCCCAATTGTGTGTGGAATTTTGGAAATATGCTTCGTATAAATATTATTTTCGATATTCAGCCGAACGCAGTTTTCTGTTTACCTTCATATGAATCAGCTATTAGCATTATGTGTCCAAAAAAAATGTGGTAGTTGAACATAACATTTGTCAGACTATATCGTCATTTTCTACCCCCAAAATTTCCAAATTCTAATCTGAATATGGATCCTTTTAAACTGTATCATGATGGTGCCACTAAAGGGGCAACTCTGAATTTATGCAAGGTATTGTACCTCCAGGCAATTTTTTGTTCAGATCTGCATAGCTTTATGATGACAGTTTAGAAGGGCCTGAAAATAGATTGAAAAGTATAGAGTTAGTTGTTTTGCATACAACATTCTTTCACCGTATCCTTCAAAAATATAAGTGCCATTTTTCTTCGCAATTATTGTTAATAAATATGCAAATGAAAATCTCTGAACTTTTGTTTGTTGGATTGGATTTTCCTCTCCTCTCATTTACTCTCGACTCTCTCTCTCTCTCTCTCTCTCTCTCTCTCTCTCTCTCTCTCTCTCTCTCTCTCTCTCTCTCTCTCTCTCTTTCTCTCTCTCTCTATCTATCTATCTATCTTTCTCTCTCTCTCTCACACACACACACACACTCTTTCTTAAATTTTCGTTCTTTCAGTCTATATTTCCTTGTCTTTACAAAGTCATTGATTATTGTGTTCAAGGAATAAGCAGTGAAAATCACCTTGTCGTCAAACAGTATGATTTTCTATATGACGAATCAACTATGATATCATTGTGTAAATATTTACTTTCCCTATTTGATATTTAAAGCGGGAAGGTCAAACTTTTTCTGCGCATGTCCCTCTAGCAGCCATACATGTAACTTGATAATTTGACCGGATGTAACATCTTCAGGGCGGGTCCAATAATTTGTCCGCCATTTTTGTTTTTGGCTGCTGTGTTTCTAGTACAGCGGAAGTCAATGCATTTAAGTCATTGAGCGTTTAAGCTCTACATTTTAAGAGAGGAGAGCATTAAGAAGTATGTAAAACATATAAAATTGTCTATTGGTTATTTGAAAACATATTTGGTGTTTAATTATCTAATCCTCGGCTTTGAGATTGCCGCAGAAATATCAAAGCAATGAGGCTTATATATCTCTCGCATCACTAGACCTTAAATATGGCGTTCCGTACATTATTTCTCTGTAAACTTAAGCCGCCATGTATGGTCAAGGTAGTCGAGACTTCCCATAGTTTATCATCGAAACGTCAAATTAAACGTACCATTCTTTATCACAGTAATCCTACCGCGCCTCTTGACCGATTTTAACCTTTTATTTAATGAGGGTGAATCTAGAGGCCAAACCGCCAGCTCCACACGCCAGAAACAGATAGATCATCAGTACCTAGGCGTCGTCGGTCGCAGTGGGTAGATCAAAATCTTCTGTGCGCCATTAGTGGGGCTCTCTGGAGGCTTTGGTTTCCTATCAAATTCCTTATTTGGATTCCATACAGAAGGCCTTGATTAAAGAGAACGGCTACATAACAAAGGTTGGAGCTTGGGTCTTTTTATCATTTAAAGCTGCAAATCAACTATTTTTTTTTTGGTCCTTACACATCGGCACATTAGTTAGGATGGTGAAACAGAGAGATATATTAGTTGATGTCTGGTACAATGCGAAGGTGAGTGTAATAGAGTCTTTCATTGACTATTTCAGGCGTCACAGTAATGACAGATGGAGAATATAATGAGAGCTTTAGACAGCGTCAAAATAGCGCATGGTACCAGTTTGATATTATTAAAACGATTTTTATATTATTATTATTATTATTATTATTATTATTATTATTATTATTATTATTATTATTATTATTATTATTATTATTATTATTATTATTATTATTATTGTGTGAGTCTTGTGATAGATAAGCAATATTTATTAATTCTTAGTTCATGAATCTGAACAATGCAGGCCTATGGTTTAAGAATACCGCTTTGCATAGATACTTTGCAGATAAACTTCTTTCGTGGAATTTTTTTAATTTGACATTGAATGCAGCATTAATTTAAATAATCTACATAGGCATTTCAAAAATTACTTTTATACCGGTCAACCTGTAATTGTTTGATAAAAGTGAAGGACATTAGATTCACCTGGTTTTACGTAAATCGACGCACGTAGGCTCCGCGTATTTAAAGAAAACAGTTTTATATTTTCATAGTTGTAAGTTAATTTTCTGTAAGAATCTCGTAAAGATGCAAAATTCGAAGCCGATAGTTCTATCCCGCAATAGAACCATGAAAAAGACCTTTTATTCGAAAAAGCTATTGTTCAATTTGCAGTGTTTTGCGTAATCTTTCCCAGCTTGGAGTTTGCTCAGCTCTGAACATTAGTATTAAAGTCTGTCCTTTTAAACTTGTAAGATTCCACTGATGAGACACTATCGCTTGGCTGGTTGTTTTCTTAGGATTTTGAAGTCTCGAGAAAAGGGACATAACTCTAGAATGCTCTCGGTCACACTTTTTTACACTAACCTTGTGAATGTTAATCACAGTTGTTTTGGTGTCCTTCCTTTAAAGAAACTGTATTTAGAGATTAATATCTCTTGTAACTTCGATTTTGTAATTGACAAAAGAGTCAACGTGTCTCTTTTTCTATCTATCTTTGTTCTCTTCTTTGTTTGTCTATATCTATCTGTCTGTTGGACTTTTTAGTTACCACTTTCTTTTCCTCTCCTCTCATCTCTTCTCTCTCTCTCTCTCTCTCTCTCTCTCTCTCTCTCTCTCTCTCTCTCTCTCTCTCTCTCTCTCACTCTGTTTATTTTTAATTCCCGTTCTTTCAATCTCTTCATCTCCATTTTTAATTAATTAGATTATTTAATACTTTGTACTTTCCATTTAACTACGTCTATTTATTTTTTCTTTATTAAATTTCTTTCCTCTTTTATTCAGTGATTCATTCGTTGCTGTTTTTTTTCTATTGTGTCTTTTAATGTTTGTGTATATTTTGACATGATTCAATTTTGTCAATAACTTTATTGAGTACATGTATATATTCCAATTTAAACTTTATCTTTTTTTGCGTTTCGGTTTATGACTTACACTTGAATATCTTTAATCTTTGAGTTGTTCCTTGTTCTTGCTTTTTTTCTAATGAATTGATAAAGCAGTGTTATGGATTGTAAACTTGGAGATACACATGCCAAGTTTTTATTAACTTTCTTTTATCTTTGCTTCACAAGTATTCGTGAGACTTCACTATGATTTTCAGTTTTAATCGATCTTATAATAGAAGTACTAGTAGTAGTAGTAGTAGTAGTAGTAGTAGTAGTAGTAGTAGTAGTAGTAGTAGTAGTAGTAGTAGTAGTGGTAGTAGTGGTAGTAGTGGTAGTAGTGGTAGTAGTGGTAGTAGTGGTAGTAGTAGTAGTAGTAGTAGTAGTAGTAGTAGTAGTAGTAGTAGTAGTAGTAGTAGTAGTAGTAGTAGTAGTAGTAGTAGTAGTAGTAGTAGTAGTAGTAGTAGTAGTAGCAGTAGCAGCAGCAGCAGCAGCAGCAGCAGCAACAGCAGCAGCAGCAGCAGTAGTAGTAGTAGTAGTAGTAGTAGTAGTAGTAGTAGTAGTAGTAGTAGTAGTAGTAGTAGTAGTAGTAGTAGTAGTAGTAGTAGTAGTAGTAGTAGTAGTAGTAGTAGTAGTAGTAGTAGTAGCAGTTGTTGTTTTTGATGGTGTTCTTGCTGTTGTTGTTGTAGTACCTATTTTTAGATTAAGAGGAGGCAGACCGTGTACCACTTGAATATTTAAAAGTAATAATTACATAAAGCTCGAGTTTTAAGAAGCACTCTTCGGTGATATAAAATAGGCTCTGGGGTGAATAATTATGGTCAAAAAATGTTCGTTTCTCTGGGGTTCGAACCCTCGACTTATCGATGCGTTATCACCTCCATCGCCATCAACTATAAAGATTTCAGCATTTTCGATCCTGTTTTGTATGGGGCATCAGCTAGCGTTGCTGAATGTCCAGAGAGGCCGGTCAACGACCCGGGCTAAATCAACGGACATTGTCAGGCATATTGAGGATGCAGATGGAGCGACTGTGGCCTAGACGTTGACGCATCAAATTATTTTGTTTTCTTGCGAGGAATGCAAAGCATTGACACGATTCTAGACATTAGAAAATTTAAGGCTCCCTTTTTTTGTTGGAGTTTTTTTTGTGTGTGTGTGGGTTTTGTTTCGTTTTTCTTTGATTATTTAAAAAAATGTTCTTTTCTTTTTCCTGTTTTTATTTTTTTTTAATATTTTTTTTGTCTCATTATGATTGCTGTTTTCGTTTTATAATAGCTTTTTGTCCTTTCATGTTTTGTTTGTTTTTTAATCTTTGCTTTCCTTTTTGCCGACTGTCTCATATGATGGGAATCTAAAGTTTGCACTCAATATAAGTCTTTGATGTGTTTTTTTGTTTTTGCTTTTTTTCTGCAAATTTATGGGATTTGACCATAGAAATCTTTCGTGCTTAACGGGGTTTAATTGGTGTTGTATTGGCAAAAACCAACTTGCGATTACCAACTTGTTATTTTCTGTGACCTGTTTCGGAGAAATTTTTTTTTAACAATATCATATTCCTTTGCATTCACAACGGCTCTGTCTTTCAGAATTTCTTGCTCGCACACTTAATTTTCCTATCTTCAAAACCTTGATTTATCATTATGTATTTGAGCAATATGGGAAATCAGCTCAGTATTTTATACTTTCCAAATCTTTCTTACGATAAAAATTATTTTCAAGGCTTTAGAAGGTCTCTAAAGGTGTCTAAAGGTGCACTGCCTTGCGAGATTTTACATTCCCACCTCACTGATAATGAATGTTTTGCTAACTTAATTTTCCGGGCTGTAGATTTCCTCATTCGCATTTCACAAACAAAATCATCAAAATGCCCTCGAGATCTAATTTATTTACAAACAGAAAGCATTATGCTACCAAGCTGTGTACTCTTAATTTGATCTACACGAATATAATTCATTTTTAAAGCTGATATTCCTGTTTGTTTCGGGATAAACTGTAGAACCTCCATCTAGTTCTAGTTCGGAGTACACAAGGAGATTTCAGAAAGACCCTTTTGACTCAGAGCTTCTTTTGAGCGCCATTTTTTTTTTAAATTAATATTCATTTTATGATGGTGCGCTAAGATCAAGAGGCACCGAATTCCATGTTTAGTATCTCCATGGGTCGGAAAAGCAAATTCCTGTGATTGTTCTGAGTAGTTATCGTATGGTGGGCTCTGCTTTAAGAAGCAATAACGTAAGCATTGGATATACTGAACTGTAAACATCGACACCACTTTCAGTACTCAAAGGTTTCAGAAAAAAAAAATATTGTGCACTTGCATTGTTAATCTAGATGCAATAGGTTTGTTTATCGTACAGAAATGCGGTTTGACAAAATTCTGGGATTCTGTTGTTCCCAACTCTATCTCCTATGAATTATTTAAGAAGTCTAGCTAATTTAATTTATGTAACCTTTTTGCTGACTTCTTCGGTTTTCACGCAGTGGCCTCTCTCATATCGTTGTTATACTCTTTGGTATTGTGTAGGAGTATTGTGATCAGCCAAAGAGTTGAATGATAGCCATATCAAAGCGTTTAGTAACAAAATCCTTATGAAATACTCTAGTCACGATTTTACATTGTTCGGGGAATGTCATAAATCATTGAAACTAGGAAGGAAGCTAGATATATAGTTCAGTTCTTCCCTTGTCAAAAGAATAATTATGGATCTTTTAAAGTTTCATTACAGCTTGGCAGGTTCCATTGATTGAGGTTCCTTAACTCATCCGTTGCCGGAGTCAGATTGAACAAGCTGATAAAAGCATCAGTACTTTTGTAGATTTCTCAAGATGGAAACTCATACAAGCCGCTCAGTTAAGCCCCTGTTGCATAAAGGTTAAAAATTGTAGTCGCAAATGCCAGACTTCCAACAAAATATTATGGAGATTCTAGATGATATTCACTGCTGCAAAATGAGTAAGATGCTCAGCTATTTTTCTGTTTTGCGAAAATGCTAAAAAAAATACCAATTTTGGGGGAACACGTGAAAGTTTAAAGTGCATTCCTCATAAATCGCAAGTGTTTGAAATGCAAGTTAAGAGAGGACTTTGAAAGGCACTGGAAATATTTAACGGTGCTCGAGGGCACCTAGCTCATTGCCGAAATTACCCGACTTATTCAAAATGAAGGTTGCGAAGAGAGCAGGTATACTTAGATAAGTGAATAAGGTAATCAGATAGTAGAGTAAAAAGGTGTAAACCGATAATCAGACAGTAGAGTAAAAAGGTGTAAACCCAGCTTTTCACGGCTACCAAAAATGTGTGCGACTATTAAATACATAAAATTTTAACAAAACGAAGTGATGTTGTCACAGCATTTTGCATTTCTTGTAATTTTCATCCTTCCACAGATGGCAAGCTTGTTCCAAAAGAGTGTGGCTTACGGCTTGATGCTGGCCTGCCTCTACGATTGTGCTACTGCTCAGAGTCGCTTATGTGGGCGGGCATTGGCTGATACCCTGGACATGGTCTGCTCTGGTCGCGGCTTTCATCTAGGCAAAAGAAGTGGTGAGCATTTTTTTAAATACCTCAGAAATCAATCATCGTTCCCTGAAAAAAGATCTGACATGGACATTGGCAAAAAGGATTTTTTAGATTAGAAACATTATTGATATTGGTTGTGCTTAGAAAAAAAAAGATTTATGAATGTTGCATTCTTCTAATAAGTTTGATCGAAAAAAAATGTTCGCAGACACCGTCTCTCTCACGAGAACTCCAATTTACCGAAAAGTCCCAACAGCCACGAACCATTGTCCACGGTTATCAGGTGGAATCGTTTACAGGGTAACTGCTTGCAGATTTTTATTATTTTTTTTAGCGTGGGAAGGTTCTCCATGAATGTAAAGTGAAGATAGAAAGAGACGGAGTCATGATGACTGAAAAATTAATTGAATCAGAGAAATTTCTTATTCATTGACAATTTTAGAAGAACATATCCATCAATCTAATTTTCTTTTAATTAATCGAAGACTGCTTTGATTCGGTGCCACTTGTGATTATCAGTTTTGAACCCAAAATATGATGCAGTAAATTCTGAGGTGTTTTACACGATGTCACACTCGTTGAACTCAATCATTATTTATCTTGTTCAGAGGCTCAGATTATCTTGAATACCCAAAGTAAAAAAGTTTTTTTTTTTTTTATATTTACATGAAAAATAAACAACCAGCTGTTCTTTATTTTTTACAGTTAGGAGCGTCAGAAATATTGGAGAAGCCTCGTCCTCTGAGGCTCACGCCCATATGATGACGCCACACGAATCGAGTTTCAACTCTGGACCACTAGGAGATACTGCACTACGGCCGGAAGCTAAAGGATCCCAAAACTTCCTGTCTTTACTCAGCTCTACGTTAGCGTCAGATAACATGGATTCAAAATCTGAAACTTTAGGATCGTCTGGCGGAAACGGAAACCGCATGGTAGGATATCTTACAAGCGTCACTGGACTCGGATCTAAACAAGATTTGGGATCCGTCGAAAATAGAGTCGACTCCATAGACAACTTGAAACCGGAAACGAGTATGGTCAAAGAGCGCCCAGAGCGAGTACGAAGGGGTAGCGGGGGCAGTGTGGTAGATGAGTGCTGTTTACAAGCCTGCACGTTCGCGACACTTGAAAGCTATTGTGCAGCAGCAGATGAACCTGTGCAAGAACTTTCTATGGTGAGATTTTAATTAAGGGTAAAATCTGAACATTTTCCAAAAAATATTTTCACTCCCACCTATACTGCTACATTATAGGCACTATTACTAACAAGTATACTTTTTGATTGAAATAGAACTAAGAATGCTACTATCACTCCTACAACTGCTGCCACAACTATTATTACTAGTAGCACTATTCGAAAGCCCGTCTGTGCACTGTTGAAAACTGACGGATTTACGGTGACTGCAATGTATCGCAATGGCGTTTCTTATCGATTTTTCTTTTTTCTCCTTCAAATTATATACAGGAAGAGTTGCGCAGGCGCTTGGGACTGTCAGTAAACAGGGCCTCATCTCCTAGAGGTCAAGGTCGTGCACGCTACCCAGCTCCTAGATTCCGCCCTTCTGCAGAAATCATTAGGAACAGCGGCCCCAACCGGTCTGGACCGTTCTTCTACCTATTTCTTGGCAATCAGGCGACAAGAAGTCCTCTCATAGAATGAACAGTCTTTATGGACAATAATGGCATTAATAAGTGAGAAAGAATTATACAAAGTCACACAGATCTCTACATGCAGAATTCTATTTTCTCTTCTTAATAGACAATATACTCTCTCTCTCTCTCTCTCTCTCTCTCTCTCTCTCTCTCTCTCTCTCTCTCTCTCTCTCTATCTATCTATCTATCTATCTATCTATTTATCTATCTATCTATCTATCTATAGTTTGAAGATAAGTTGGAATAATTGATAAGAGTGCTCAACTGTGGGAGCATTTCATAGATATAGAAGATCTTACCTTAAATTCTCTGCATACTACACTTGTGTTTCAAGCGGAGGACAGGCGACACCTTTGTCCTACACTTGAAACACAAGTGTAGTATGCAGAGAATTTGAGGTAAGATCATCTATATCTATCCATCTATCTATCTATCTATCTATCTATCTATCTATCTATCTATCTATCTATCTATCTATCTATCTATCTATCTATCTATCTATCTATCTATCTATCTATCTATCTATCTATCTCTATATTCCCATCTATCTTTCTGTTTGTCTCTCTTGTCTATAATCTGTCCATCTATCTATCTCTCTCCTCTTCCACATCTCTCTTTCACCTCTGTCGGTCACTGTTCTCCGTTTTCGTTTGTTTTTCTCACGCTCTACCCCCTTTATCTCCCTTTTCCTCTATCTCTTTCCCTTTTCACAACACCCTCCCTCTCCCTCTTTCTTCCCCTCGAACTATTTGATGATGTTGAAAATTTTTATCATAGGTCTAGATCTATCTACAAAACGAAAAAAAAAAGCGAAAAAACACAGAAAAAGTTTTCTGGAAATTACGCCTTGAGAAAATTGTATTTTTACGTAAAAAGCATCATTTTGGATCATCCATATAATTTTCTCTAAAAGTATGATAGACCTTAATTCTCTAATCAAACTTTAAGCCGTCCTTTTACCTGTAACTACAAAATAGCCTTCTTTTACTGTTTAAAATGTAAGTAGCCGTCATTATTATTTTGAGACCAACATTTCAATTAACCACCGAATTCTTATGATGTGTTTGCTCTTTTGTGGCATTTTAAAAAAAATATAGTCCCTAAAGTATAGTATTTTTTTTTCTTCTTACATGTTGATTATTGTTTACAAAAATCTCTTTTGAGGCGGATTGCTTCTTTCAACTTTTCTCATATAAGGAAAAACGATACATCTGTTTCCTTTCACCTGTTATTTTTTCAGTTATGCTGACCTTCTTCAAAACAGAACGCCTTTGTCTGCTAAAATCGAACACTTTCTCTTGCTATATCTCTCAAAATCTTCGTTCCCTGTGATTTCAGATTTGAAGAGCCCATAATTATTTTCACAGTCCGATATAAACGAAAGGAATGTAGCCATTTTTCCTAGTAGAATCGTCTGAGATGGTAATCGTTTTGCTATAGATTTATCATGACAAATCGTGTGAAAATAACAGGCTGTTTCTATTATTGTCACTGTTTTTTGTTACCATAACGTTATCCCTCTGGTGCTTCGCGCCTCGAGACAGCTGGAATTATAATACGCATCTGAAACGATGAGGGATTATTGCCCTAAGTATAAAACGGTAGGATATTATAAGATGGGGGCTTTCCCCACCCTTTAAACTTATTTTGATTATTATCGTAATTACCAAATAGAAGATTAGATTCATTTCTTGTTCTTCTTTTGTTTTCTTTGTTTTCGTTTTTTTTTTTTTGTTTGTTTTTGTTCCTTTATTTAGTTTAGTTTTGTTGTTGTTTTTTTTATTCTTTTTCTTTTTTTCTTTGCTTATTTTTTATTTTTTATAGGCCTATTTCTTTTTCCTTTTCACTTTTTTAATTCATTGGTGTCGCCCATGATAAAATCAGCTTATGGAGAAAATAGTTTCATGTGTCTTTAGTTCATATTATAGTTCTTAAAAGAATGATACTGAGTGCGGCGATGCTACTGACCCAACAATCTAAAGTTTACACTTAACTTGAATCAAAATTCTGCCTCTTTAAGGCACTACAATGTACACTCTTTGGGAAAAAAAGATTTATGTAACTTTACTTAAAAGTAGGAGGGGATAGCGCATAGGTCTGGAAGGTATTACTGAATTGTATAATTTGATCGTACAGAAATAGTTTACAATATTTATACAATAACTTAAAAAATAAATCACTCGTTGAGCATGAATTATTTTTCATTTTTATTCTGACCTAGGTAAAATATCGTGAAAAATGTATACTTTATGATAATATCTAAAAGCATATTAAGCTGGGAATCATAATTATGTTCTTCGAACATTGTATTAGACTATTTTATCAATCTGGTAAGAGTAAACCATAAATTTTAAGGGATAATGTGATGACTATTACAAATACTTTTGTAATAATTGTAAAGATTTTAAAATCTTATTAAATAATACTTATACACCTTTTGTTTTATTTTACGTTTTTACATTAGTTTTTAGAACTTAATTTCCTAGAAAAAGAGTTTACAAACCTATTGTGTTAAGATGTTTTAACCCTGTGAATACATTTAAGTCTCCAAGTTTTCTGTTCACGCTTCATAATTATCATCACAATATCAGCTATAATTATAAAATATTATAATTCTATCATCATTATTATATAGATTAAAAGCTTGTGCAACTAGAATTCACTTTTTTTTCATTTAATTTCAACACTAATGATTCATTTTTTTGTACAAACTATTGGTCTTTTGTACTTAAGAATAGATTTCACTTAGGTGCTCCTGTGCCAATCAGCAACATGAGTTGCAAACATTAAGCACTTGGTCTGATTTGAAAAAAAATATTTCAAATAAAGATCAGTACTTTGAATCCACAGTGTAGACTGTTTACTATTCCAGACACCTCTCATAGAAAAAAACAGGTCTTAATAGCTGTACCATTATTGTCATCTTATGAAATAAAAGTCGAGGTCAGAAAAATTACAACTTATTCTTTGTTTCCAATGCTGTCGGGTTACCATTTTATTCCCCTTTCAATTTTTGTTTTGATGTGTTAGTGATTTTTTAAACTAAAATGTGCAATGTCCTTAGAAAAGATAAAAGAAGAACAAATCAAAAGAAATTAGAATATACTCAGAGAGAACTTAGCACTTCGGGTATGAAAGATCAAGTACCGGGTATTAAAAAAAACGTTTGTTTCAAACTGAGTTTATCGTTTTGTTCTTTTTTTTTTTGTACTTAAATATGTTTTATGCACTTACCTTTTTAAAAAAATTTTTTTCTAGAGAAACAATTAAAAAAAAAACCAATGCATATTCAGACTCAATGTATAGTTAGCGTTGTGTATAACAATGGTGAAGCAACGAATGTGGTTTTAATTTTCTTCTTTTTTTTTAATCGAAAGAGAAATGCCTTAAAAAATTTTTTTTAATGTGTTTGTAACAAGTATAAAAAAGGAATGGAAATACGCAAAGGTTTAGATCACCTGTACCCTAAAATTGTTGATTTTATCAATAAAAATATACTTATTCAAACGGTTAGATAACCTATCAATAATACCATTATAAGACTGCATTTAAGCAAATTTTTATTCATTGAAACTCAAATATTATTTTTGAATACTCAAGATTCATAAAAGGTTCGTTCTTACAGACCAATCATACCACTGCAGAAAAATAGCTTCGAAGCGAAATCTTCGGCTAGTTTGTACCATTCAAGGGCTGAATTGTTTATACCGGTATTTAAAGTTGGTGAAAAGAGAAGGTAATTCATAGGGTCAGATTTTTCAAGTAAGGTATATAGTTAAATAAAGAATTATGTGTACTTTTGGAAAACCACCCGTCTTTCAATTTAAATAATAGCGAAAAAAAGACCGTTGGAGAGAGAGAGAGAGAGAGAGAGAGAGAGAGAGAGAGAGAGAGAGAGAGAGAGAGAGAGAGAGAGAGAGAGAGAGAGACAGACAGACAGAGAGAGACAGACAGACAGAGACAGACAGACAGAGACAGACAGACAGACAGACAGACAGGCAGATAGACAGATAGACAGAGACAGAGAAAGAGCTAATACATGGCATATTGTTGGGCGCAAAACGCTGTGATAAAGATCTCACGGCTAAGAAGATCAGCTGATACTTTGGTTAGTATTGAACGATCGGCCATGCGCACTGGTCGTGCCAGACAAGCCATTAGGCCACAAATCGGTTACGTGGTCGCGGTCATTCACATTTCTCACAATCATTACTCTGACCTCACGTACAAATGCACCAGTATTTCAGTGCAACCGAGCTGACCACGTAGTTTTCAATCGCTAAGTTTGTTGAAGAAACTCATGCGCAGGCTGATTGCTTTAATCTCTGTATCATCTGATATGCTAGAGCCTTGGCAATAGACGTATGGCCTTCAAGTGAAACCATTGCCCTCTATCTAGCTAGCTAGATAGTAGATAGTAGGCGCTGGGTAAATTAATGTAAAGATAGATAATGTGAATGATCGTTCTTTGAGCTTGGCTTTGCCTATCTAGAATATTATCAAACACTTTTGTACTGTTAGTTTGATACACTCAACATTGCTTTATATAGCCGAACCACAGCAAAGAATCTCAAGTCTTTTGCAAACCAAGCAATCCGACTGAAGGAAAAGCTAATTCTCGAATTAATTCCTCCTTTAAAAAAAAGCATTTTAAAGATCCTTTTAAACGCTCAGTATGAGATAATTCAGATACAAACTAAAATTGCCCAGAAGTGCACTGCTTTGTGGGAATTCATAGTTGCTCATGTAGTAATATCTACATAATAATGAGCGTTTAAAAGAATCTATTAACGGATTGAGATTTTCAAAATTAGTTAACAAGTCAAATAGAGAAGCTAAAATCGCAGTCATCATTAGTGTAGTTTTTATTTTGCCCAAATTATTTTCACCAGAGTTCTAATATATATTCCCACTTTATGACAACCGTAGCTTTTATTACTCTTATTATTTATGTTATTATAACTGAAAAGTACATGAATGCTTCTTGAATGTTTAAATACAATTTTTTTTTTTTTTTTAATTTTTCAGTTTTCATCTATTTTTATTTTATTGTTTTAATGCCAAACTAATAGGCGTGACGTCACAAAAGATCCAAGTCTGAAAACTCTTAAAATTTTTTTCTTTAATTTCTTTTTTAGAAGTTCCCAAAATTGAATATGTATTACTTTAAAGTCTAGGGCGCTTCCTAAATAGTTAATCTTAAGAAGACAGTACTGTTGCAATTTTACAAATAAATTAAGTAGCATGCAATTTTCAAGCATATTTCCATGTTTGGAAAACAAAAACAACTTTGACAAATATTACACGGTGTGCAAGCAGTCACTCAGCTGCCAAGAATTGAAAGTCATCGGTTCTGAAATGCCACGTGTATGCATTTAATACTGAGAGGAGAAGGAGAAAGAAAGAAAGGAAGGGGAGGGCTAAGTAGGGTCAGGTGTATTCGGCGATCACAGGCTACTCGGCCCAATTAAACAAACTGTTGATCCTGTTATTCGGTCACTCAATAAAGTGATAACATCAGACTGCAGAACGGAGTAAAGCGCAAACTCTTTATAACCTTTGGTTAAGGGATATAGAGGGGAAAAAATGGTAGAAGTCCATAATGACTTAAAATCTTGACCGCATTGCTGATACTGGGAAAACCTTGAATAAAAGGTTTGCGTCTATTTTGAGTCTAGAATCAAAAGTTGCTCGGTTTTACCAATAGGTAGTTCGATTAAATCATGTTGGTTTGTATGTATAAATAATTCCTTAGCATACTGCAATCAATTATTTGTGATGGGAAAAGAAAGAAATAAGATGAAAAAGATTGAGGATGAGTAGAGGATCTTACTTTTTTAGCTACGCAGAAAATCCTAAAAATGTCTCATTATATATTAAGTGGAAAATCTTTGTTATTAAATTTATACCGGCAGTCTTTCTCATAAACAGCATTCTAAGAAACTGTATGGTACAAAAAAAAACCCAAAAAAACTCGAGACTCATGAAATTCAAGGCATAAAGTAGATGCAGTTCATAAGATAAAGATATTGACAAGAGCTACGTTAAAATGAGAATGACTACTTTGATTCTCATCCCTTTTTAGTAGTAGTTTTGTTTCGTAACGAGAATCTATTGTTAAAATGACTGAGTTAGCCCAGTCAAGTTGAAAGAATCCCACCAGACCCACCAACACTCGCTATTCATTCTTCTTTGCGCAGTCCAGCATCTTTTAGAGACGGTCATCAGTATTATGCCATCGGTTATTTCCATGTATTTCAAAGATGAGGTGGGCGTGGCCATGTATGTGTTATATGGAGATAACGATACCCTTGATCTCAAAGACTACTATTCGCGGTAGTTTACAAAATATGGCCGTTATGATTATTGGCATCATATGTTGTGATTATTGTCATCATGATAAACATCATCAGGCATCAACCTGCTTGAGTGGATGCGGATTCCCTTTGTCCCATTCTTAAAAAGGCTCTCAGATTTATCAGAGGTCAAGTCACATAAGAGGTTGACACAGCGTAACTTCTATCACGAGAGATTTTGCTACAGTATAATACAACATTTAATGAACACGTAGGTTTTACGTGTATATGAAAGTCAGCCGCCCTATAGACACACCGTTCGAGTTGGCCTTCACTCAGTAAGACCTTTCTGATTCAAATTTATGTGATTGTTTGATATAACCCAGCCACAAAAAGAAGATGCCGTGCTTTTTGTACGAACCAAACAAGCCCCAGTTGGGCAGGGCGTAACAGAAAAGATGAAGCCTCCCCCACATTCATCCACCGTCGATAGATTTGATGCAAAGCAAATACATGATCAATCGCTGTTAGTTCTACTGGTGTCTAAGAAATTTAAAGGTTGGACGAGATAAGTTTCATTTCAATAAAATTTGTTTAGACCAGTCTGTATTAGTCTAGTTTGCATCGAAGCTATTCCCAAAAAATTGTTTCTGATTATGTGCTATATACTTATAGACTTATAGGATAAACCTTATATATTAATACAACGTGCAAGCGGCTCGGTTGTAACAAAACAGCTGTTTGTTTTTGTTTATTTTTTTGTTCGTTTGTTTGTCTTTTTTCAAAACCACGAAACTGAATATCTCTCTCTCTCTCTCTCTCTCTCTCTCTCTCTCTCTCTCTCTCTCTCTCTCTCTCTCTCTCTCTCTCTCTCTCTCTCTCTCTCTCTCTCTCTCTCTCTCTCTCTCTTTTATTTTGTCAAAGTCTATTTGTTTCATTATGTATAAAATCAGCAAACGCTCTTGAAATATTAAGCCCCTAAGTCTTACTCCGCTCTACAAGAGTAACATGCAGCTGCAGTCAATTCAACAGCGCTTTATTACATGTTCTATCAAGTATCGCAAGTATCGATCGCGAAGGTCATAGACTGATGAGGTGAGAATCTTATCAATAAGATTGTACACGTTAAGGTCAACTATTATGCCAATTGCGACACATTCATACATTCACAAGTACACACATACATGCAACCTGCTTGATTGCACACGCATTTCCATGTGCGTTACAGAGACAAGGATAAGAGTGCACACATTTTCCCGATAGCATTGTTTACCTTAAGAAATTTCAACATCAATACCAACCTCATAAAGAAAAAAAATTTAGTTTTGATGTTGAGTTCAATAAAATTTGTTCGTTACATGGTATAGCCCGTTCACAGCAAGACGATTTCAGGCCTTTTTCATATCAAACTCTAGCCCCTATCAGGCCAGGTGGAGGTGGAGAGATGAAGCCTTAAAACTCACCCACTGATTATGTAGAAGGTCCTTGCTTACTTGGACGCTTTATCCCACAGCCACCGTGGAAATCATCTCAATTCAAAATAAGAGAACAAAGTAAATTACATCACAAAAATTTAAGAAAAACGCTTTCATTGGTTCATCAGTCTCGAATATGTCTTAAAATATTTTCGTATCCTTTACATAGCTTATTTGGGTGGGGACTACTTCAATCTATTCTTAATCGAATTTCATTCCTATCCCTCATCCTTATCTCAAAGACAGGATAAAAAATTCCCATGGCCGACGCGATTGTGATAGATAAAGGGTCAACTCGAGACTTGAGACGGGTTGTGCTGTAACTTTTGAAAAGTAATTTCCGGCAGATCTGAGATGAAAGTTTTGAAAATTTATAGAATTTAATCTTTGTTTCCAGTATTGTCTCATTAAAGTACAACTTTTTTTTAAATGGTAGAACTATACGTTACGTCACACTCGCATTTAACTGTTCTTTATAAATGCCTCCTAAGTTTGCAATGCGATGGCGCAAGAATGTTTTCTTAGCCTTTTGTCGATGACGGTTGTGGAATTCAGCAGTGGAATCACTTATATTGCTAGATTATCTAATTCTTTAACCAATGATACCTATAACATCAAGGCGGGTGGGTGGAGAGAAGTTTGATTCCTGAAATACTGGTATCCGAATGTATCCATTCAGAAATATATCATTTTAACTCTTTTGAGGAAAAAAAAAGACAACAGTATTTTGAAAACGCCCACACTAGATAGAGGGGAAAAATAAAAATAAGAGTTATGAGTACCAAATACATGTATAAACATTTTGTACGTTTTTTGTTGCTTTTTTGTTTGTTTTGTTTTTATTAATACTGAACCACAATCGCAGTCATAAGTTGAACGAAAGTTCGAAAAGTCAGCCTACAGAATCTAATCTTTCAAAACAACTCAAGGTATCATTTTCCAAACTGGCTTGAAGCGTTGAAATAAATGATCTAAATATTCAAACAAAATTTGCTAAAAATCTCCTCTAAGCCTAGAAGATCTAAATCAATTGAAAAGTTTCCACTGCAGTATAAAAATAATAGGCCTATCTACTATTCATATCCTTCGGCGTGGAAAAAAATTCTTCTTTTTTTTTTTAACCAATCACTCTAAAAACGAGTCATTGGTGAGATGCTTTTACACTTTCTGCCTCAAAAGAGATAAGATTTGATTTCTGCGAATAAATCTATTTGCTTGTTTCCCATATAGTTTTCCATTATATATATATATATATATATATATATATATATATATATATATATATGTATATCAATCTTGCGAAAAACATCTGAATTACTGAGGTAATTCTATGTTTTCGATCAGACCATTAAGGATGAGTGACGGCTGCATATACGAAGCTGTGTACCAGAAAAGTTTTTTTTTTTTTTTTTTTTTTTTTTAATTTATAAATTTTATTGAGTCAAAGTTATAAAAAAATTGAATTGAGATTCCGAACGCTTCAACCGTTTATTTTATTTCGTTTTACGTCCAATTATTTCCATGACATATTTAAATTGTAATCGTAGTAGTAGTAGTAGTAGTAGTAGTAGTAGTAGTAGTAGTAGTAGTAGTAGTAGTAGTAGTAGTAGTAGTAGTAGTAGTAGTAGTAGTAGTAGTAGTAGTAGTAGTAGTAGTAGTAGTTATCACACGTTTCTACTAACAAGAGCAAAATCATCTGAAATCACTTTACACTCTTTGTAAACTGAGCGTATTTCAGCTCTTGATAGCGGTTTTAAATTATAAATTCGACAACTGGTAATCATGTACATGTTACCTAAAGACATCATTATTTATTTCTTTTGATCAGTTATTGTGAAATTGTAATTTGAATCACAGCTTGGTTTAGTTCAAACGCATTTGCGAGTCTCTTTTTTATTTATTTATTTTATTTTATTTTTGCTTTTTCAATTACGTTTCTTTTTTCTATTGTGAATTATTAATAATAATGTGCAAGTCGTCCGAATAGATTGCGAGGAAATCGCAAATAATCACGTTAAAATGTAAATCTTTTCTAAATGTCGTATATCTTATATTTTTTTTTCCATGAGTGGATTTAGGATGCTGTTGTGGGCCTACTCCGTCAGTAAAAAAAAGTTCTTTATGATCAATTACTTCCTGTATTTAAATATCCTGAGATTTAGTTTCCATCTTCGAGTTTATTACTTTCCATTAAATCAAATGTGCTTTCTGTGAATAGACGTAAGTTTTCAACTTGAAAGAAAGCCAAACTGGAGTTCTAGGTAGGGTAAATGTATTTAAAGGATCGTCGTCGTGGGCGGTTACGGAACGGGAAGCGTGTTGGTGTGAATCACACTTCAAAGGCGGTAATTTAGAGAGCTTGCCATAGGCTGCTTTTTACTTTGCGTTCATTTCCGACGAACAGATTTTTTTTGTTATTTTTTTTTGTTTTGTTTTGTTTTTGTTTTTTGTTTTTTTTTGTTGCATCTTCCGGTCACAAAGGGGAAAAAAAGTAAATGTTCTCCAGATCTTAATGAGTTCCTGAAAATTTAAAATCAGTTTTGCTTTGTTTTTTTTTTTGGTTTCTTCTTTTTTTTTTTTTAATTCAGCGGAAAATTCATTTTTTCCCTACATATATAAAGCGTTGGGAATTTCCGAAATTGTCATAAAAGAATAAATACGAATCTTCCTATACATCCCTCCTTTTTTCCCCTTGTTTAGAATATAACCAGACAATTCCCCTCTATAAGTTAAAAAAGACAACACATAGAATCAAAGTGAGATGACATTACGAAAGGAGTTAGCATTTTATGAAAATATTTATGTATCGGATCTACAGTATATAATTACAGGTATGTCATAAAATTCGAGATTTTGTCTCTTAGAATGACTTTCTCGAAGCAAGATTTAAAAGTGTGCGGGTGAATCAGTTTAATTTTCATAAAGATTTTACTTTCAGTGCGGTTTGATGTTTGGTTAAGATAGCGGAATTTTAATGAAAGTTGCACAAAGCAGGTAAGAAAGATTAAAGTTTAAAGGAATACACGGATATTGTCAATTTTGAGAGATGGGGCGACTTTGGAAAAAAAATGAATAAAGATTTCAGTCCATTTATGCTAAAAACAGATACATTTTTTTCACATCAGGCATAGGTGCCATAGCTATTTCACTTCTATTTCAGAGCAATGTGATGCCGCTGCTAAGAGATGATTACGAAGACAATTCCACATCACGCACTGCCGAAAGCCGGTGTAGCCTTTACTCATAAAAACAACAAAAAATGCAGGGAAATGCTTTCCCGAGTTAATTTGAACATGATTCTGTGATTCAGATCGAATCCAGGACTGCTCGACACAAATTTTGTGCGCTAACCACTGTGCCAAGCTGCATTTTTTAACCGCAGAGAATTTCAATACGCTTCAAAAAAAAAAAAAAAATGGAAAATAGTGATTGAAAATGCTTGAACTGAAGCAACAAGACACCATTTAAGTGCTATTTTTCCAACCTCGGTCATTGTCTTAGATCCACGGTAGAAATTTTTTAATTAACCTGTTGTTTTTTTTAATTCGAGTTTTATTTTATTTCAACGATTTGAGTGCAGTCCAAGCTCGCCTTGGTAAGCGTTGAATAGGAAAAAAAAATAAATTCAAGCTGGGATGGAAATCCCTGGTGAAAAAAAAAAATCAGTTAGGTGGAAAAAACATAAGCTTGGAATTTTCAGGATTTATTTAGAATAACGTCTGCAACCTTACGTAATGGGAAGAATTAATTGCTCTCTGGGTGTGTATCGTGTTGTGCGGTAAGATAAATTTTTGCTCACATTTAAGGGGAAGTTTTAACATTTACTTTATTTTTTTACCTCACGAAAGAGTTAAAAAAATAGTTATAAATGGATCATAATGGAGAAGAAAAAAAACTAACAAGCTAAAATATTATTTTGTTTCTCGGGTAACTTTCCTTGACACAAGGCGTTTTTAAGACTTTTTCAAACAGTGAGACTGAGAAACATGGAGATCTTTACCATTTGTAAAATATTAAATACAATATTATGACTGAACGTCAATAAAATCATGCACTACGCATGATCGAATTTTTGTCATGACTTATGATTTGCCAGATTAGCAAAAGCATTTTACAGTTGGTTCCTTTAAATATAAAGATCTCCAGTGCACTATTATTTTCAATTATTTTTTTTTGTTTTGTTCTGGTACTTATATTTATTCAGTTCTTGATCATTTTAGGTAGGCCTACAATGTACAATTAAATTATCCATGTAAAAAGCACTAAACCTTTCCTCCCAATTTGAAAAAAAAAAAAAAAAAAAACGAATGATGATCAAATATCGTCTTGACATTTCTTAACACCTTTATCTACATGTAAGATGAACAAATGAGCACCTTTTTTTTCAATTTGCTTTTAACAGTTTTTATAGAGGGAGAAGACGTTATTACAAATAACAAGGATACATTTTTCTTGCATAAACATGCTCCATCAATGATTGCAACAATTAACAATTATAGTTAGAGACTGCTCTTTGCTAATTTCACATTATCAAGGTTTTTTCAATACCACATTGTTTCCTCTTTTCATTGTTTTAAAATAATAAAACATAAATCAAATTTGATGATTTGAATACTGCATATTCTAACACGAGTACTAAATTTATACCTCTAACTTTTTCCATCTGTTCGTCGTTTTACTTGAGGCTTAAAATATTTTCTTTTCTCAAATTCTGTTCAAAGCTGCACCTTATCAGAGATAATCATTCTTTCACACACTATTTAAGATGTTTTAACCCTATTAATCATTTGACTCTTTACTCATTAATCAATAAAAATGCTCCAGTAAATAAAAAAAAACTGGAAACTTTTTCAACTACTTAACATTTCAGACCTTAGATATATTTAGTCAATTGTTGACCCCCAAGTCCATCTAATTATAATTACAGATTAAAAAAAAGTTTATTTGCATGTCACCTGGGCTGATGTACCAACCTATTATCGTATATATTAAGATATTTTTTAAACTATAAATGTATGTAGAAGGGAAAATAAAATGATGAAAAATGCTGAATCACATACGAAATTTCTTTTTGAACACTAATTCATGTAATGTATGGAGCTTGTTATATATTACTATAAATACTGAACATATTAGATTTTCCTTTAAGCATAGCTTGCTTTATAATTTCCTAATAATATAAGCTGATGAGGAACTTTCCTTCTGGTGTAAATGGGCAATTCACTTCGATTTGCACTGAATGAAACATACCAAATTTATCATTTATATGCACATTTCATTGCTATAAAATTTATGACTCCTTTAAATGTTCCACTTTTTTTTTTCATCAGGGTAATCATGTATCTCCTGCACCATCTATTTAGGTATATATTTATTGTCTTTTTCTCAATCACTTACCAGACTTGGCTCTAAGATTTTGATATCTTTTTCAATGGGCTCTACTTTTATCATTGATGGTTTCTTCAACTTGTCATGAGATTGAAAGGGTTATACTACAATAAAGGGATATAGACTTTTTTCTTGTCATGCAACGTATTTATTATATGAAAGTATGGACCTCACAAAATATTTTGTCTAGAAATAATCCATTAAATAATAAAGGTGACAAAATTAAACCTTTGTGCAAAGATGTATCACTTGAATTGGAAATATACCGATATATTATTGGATATGCATTGAAATCATGTAAATATATAATTTTTATCGTATAAGTAAAATCAATTGATTACCAAAATATTTGTCAAAGAGTAGCTCAAATTCTTACTAATGTTCACCTTGCAAAAGTGCTAAGCAAGTCGGATAAAATAAAACATAACTAAAATATAGAAATGTATATATATTTATTAAAATCCCACTTTAATTTTCACAAAATTTACTAAAATGGTTTTGTTAATTAGATTTCATGAATTTCCAATACTCTCCACTGCTATTTTAAAAACAGTCCATCCTAAATTTAAAAAAATGAAAACAAAGCCAAAGATGAGACGGATGAGTTTTGAAAAAAATTCTGATTTAGATTAATTACCACTGAATGAAGCAAGTATCATTTTTTTCATTTCTCCTCTTTTTTGTTGGATGTGTCATTCTTTCTCCTATCAAAATAAAACATGATTTTTATACGAATATCTTATTTTATACGCTAGGAAAAGATTTAAATAATCAGTTTCCTTAAAAGTTTCCAGGAGAACAAATTCTCTATAATTTGAAACGAACAATATGTATACTTATGCTCAAATGTATTTTTTAAACACATATAGGCTAAACGTACAATTGATATTTTCTCTTCTAAGGGCGAACGCATATGAATATGGCTTTCCATATAACCTACCCAGAAAAATTAAACCATAAGAATCAACTTTTCACCTGCAAGTACAAACAAAAAATGTACTTAAAAACAAAAAAACTAATACAAACTTCTATACCTGCATATCAAATTTGTACTTATTATTCTTTTACTTCTTACTTTGGCGCTGACCAGTTAAAAAACAGTCTAGTTTTGATACTCAACGAACATTCTCCAACACATCAACACTAAATTATATTGTGTCAAATACATAAAACATAATGTCCCTACACTTCAGCACACAGAATTGAGACATTTGTCCAATTCAACAAAAAATCGAACTAGAATGAACTAGGTTCAAACAGTGAGATGCATGGAAAAGAAAGGTTTGGATGATTCTGATTAAATCACTGTAGATCCAGGCCTTCTTTATATATTTAGATACATATTGATATGAACCAACCCTATAGATTTTCTATGTGATGATACAAAGAAGATGATCTGATTCAGAGTAGATTCTGCTGAGACCACAATGTGAGATATATTATGTCTTTTAACTATTTTAAGACTAAAGAGAACTTTTTATTAAATTTTCCATTATACATTATTTTGATACCTTCATGAGGTTTTTAAAGAATATTTGAATATGGAGATTATATATATTACCTGCTGCACGTAAATTATGATCAAGATTCATAATAACTTAATCATGGTTTATCAGATTATCCTCATCCAGTTTATAGGGCCATTTTCATAGTTTTGCATGCATTCTTATTTCAGGTTGTAGTCATAATAAAATTTGATTCTAATAACTTTCTTCCTCCAATATTAACATAATAATCATAATAATAATAATAATAATAATAATAATAATTATAATTATAATAACTGCTGTAGTGACAGTTGTAGTGAATATCAAAGTGATAATGGCAATAGTAGAAGTAGCAGCAATAGTAATCGAGGTAACAGTTAATAATTTTGTAAAGATCTTTTACACAACTTGCAGAACTGCCAGTATGGGAAAAAAACGAAAAAAATTATAATAACTAAAATTTTACATGAATATAGCAGTATTTGTAGCTGCAGTTGTAGCTGTAGTAGAAACACTAGGTGTATTGACATTGAATTTTCAACCATTACTACTGATTTAAGTAATTAATCAAATGTACCATGTGCAGAGATTTTCAGGATCAGCACAGCAATAATTGGAAACAAATTTAAGCTCATAGTGATTGGAAAAACTTATATCAATTTATAAATCACTCATTTAAAAAAATCTTCGATCCTCTATATCACTGATTTTGAAATAAAGAGGAAAGATTGCTATTAATGTCTGAAGTTAATTTTATTTTAATTTAAAGTAAAATAAATTTGAATTTGATCTTAAGCATGCCAAAGCAGCTTGATTTAAAATAATTCTAACTCTTGAACTACAAATCTAAAAGTCATAAACCATTTGGCATTTTGTATGTCTACATTGGTATTCTCAGCTGTGTGCAAAAATCCGTTTTAGGAAAAAAAGTAAGCAGTTGTACAGAGAGGCAGGCTAAAATTCAAATAACACAGTTGAAGTGTCACCTATAAAGTAATATTAATGGCACATTCTCTAAGAAAATTAGCAAACATTCAGCCTCAGAAACGATCAAAACATTACCATAAAAAAAAAGTTTTAAATTTCTGAGTCTCCTCATAAGAAGATTTTAAAATTTCAAGTTTAAAGGCTGGATAAAAAAATTTGCCTACTTCCTTAGATTGTTTTTAAATGTGTCCAAAAAGCAATGCAGACTTACATAAATTATATATAATTTAAATTAAATAATGCTATTATTTTTTTGGCTCATTTTTTTTTCTTGTTCTTTCGTATGTGTTTGCCTTACAAAGCATCCTTATAACATAAATGACATAAAATTTTCCAAATTAACATTAACACATTAATTTTTAATCAGCTCCATGTTTGCATGTTTGGAAATCTGATGGATCTTTAAGAAATCTATCCACTGACTGCGGGCGTCTGAGTTGCCGTTTTTTGGTCTCTTTAAACAGCCGTGATTTAACTTTTGCTTCTCAAAGGAATCAAGTGAAACCAAGTGAAAGTTCATTTTTTTTTTTGTTTTACATCAGTACCCCTAACTCATTTCACATTGGTCGAAAACAATGTCAAGGTGCAATGTTTTGAATTAAAAAAATTCATTGGGAGTAAACAACTGACTAGTACAACAATGGCAGTATTTAATAGCATGAGTCTCCAATGCATTCTTTAAATCAAGGGCTTATAATTACAATACACGCTTTATTTAATGGATATTTGTAATCGTAACCTCCTGGAAAGAGCCATAAGCCCTCAACTGTATGTTGGTTTTATAGGATTGTTTAATAAGTTAAGAACTGAAGGAGAGGCAGCAATTTGATGACGTTCCAGATAGTTGCGGCTATTGGACTCTGTGGAGTCCAGGAAATAGCGGTAGTTAACCATCACTGTACAAGATTGAACAAGGCCTCGATGAGATGTGTCAGCCAAAAAATTGATCCGCCACATAACAGCTCCATTGCTCAGATGAAAGTTTGCTGTTGAAGACATAATTTTTTTCAAAGATTATAATTTATTCTATCTAGGCTAAGATACAGCTTCCAGTCATTAGATTTTTGTTTACTAACATAACTAAATTAATGGACAACTGTTACTACATGTCAAAAATGAGAACTTTTCAGACATACCAACAGGGTTCAGTGCATAGCCACGTCTTTTTTGAATGTATAAGTAGTGAGCACACAGACGCATGAGAGGTCCAACCACTACCTGGAAATTAAAAAAAAAAATAAGGTGTAAAAAAGGATAAGCAAACAAGTGCATAAAAAAATAGTCTTTTTTATTACAAAATAGAAGAAGAGGTAAAAGAAGAAAATGATCAATAGAATTATGTGTCCACTTTGTTAGTTCCATGATTCTCTAAGTAATAATTCAATTTGTTCATATTTTAAAAACATTTGCAAATTTCCTAAAACAGAAGCAAAATACAGCAGAAGAATCCATGAAAAGCTTCAAGGTTACAGAAAACTCTGAGGTTGATCTTAATCTTTCACTATCTAAAAAGGCAAGTGAAAAAATTTTCCACCGAAAAAAAAAAACAAAACAACAAAAATGATTTGCATGCTGAAAAACTAAAAACGCAGGCAAGTAATCAAAACATTTGTACATGCTTGTTCTTCATTGGTAAATTAGATATCTAGTCTAAAATATTCCTTTCATCTAAGTAATAAACCAATAAGAGCTTCACCCGTGTAAGTTCCACATTTGAAAACCAGCTATGTGATGAGACAAGATTCCTGAATGTGTCCAAAGGTGACTCTTCATCTTTTTGTTTGAAAGGCTCCAATGCTAAAAACTCATCACGCAGCAACACAGGAACACCAGGGTCTTCTCCAACATCTGAAGTACAACAAAGTTTTAGGGATGGCAACAAACACAAAAATAATGCTTTGTCTAATTGTACCAGAAAAAAATAAACGAGTAAAGTACCAGAATATAAATGTTGGCCCATGTCACTGTCTTTTCTTTCTTATAAACTCTATGATAAATTTTCACAAGAAACAAGAAATGCTTATTTCTTACAATAAATAATAAATTTACACAAAGTTTATTTTATCCTAAGGGGTCGAGCTTTAGAATGCCAGGTAAATTTGAAGTTTTAACGAAAGCCTTTCAAGTACAAGAGAGAATCAAAATATCTTCAGAGGAAAGATGTTGCAGCTTCAGACTTGGTGTCTAAAGAACACTTACTTCTCACGTTGATACTATGCTTCACTGTGGCCAGTAGCCAGTCCCTAAAGCCAGGAATAGGTGAAAGGCTGGAAAATTGCCTTAAATGAGGAAATTCTTCTTGAAGCTTTTTGACGACTGCCTTGATCAAGTAGTTGCCCATCTCTATACCTTGCAAGCCTGATGAAAAGAAATAAGAAATTTTATATAAAAACCATGTAAGTTATAAGAGTAAATCCAAGACCAAGTCCTGTGTCGTGAGTGACAATAGATCAAAAACTTTGCCAGCATTTGGAAATCGTGATGAATCCCATCCCTAGCGATCTCCCCCCCCCCCCCTCCCCCTCCCACGAAATCATACATGACTGTGTGGTGAGACTTCAAGCATTTCACCATCATCTGTATATAGATAACCAGGTGAATCACCGAAATCTCCCCTATCACAAGAGAAATGTGAGGTACCCAGCACATCACTAGCAGATGCAACTGAAGACATAGATAGATTATCCGAACTTTATCACTCAAACATGTTCAGAGATATAATTATGATAGACTGTACTAGTTATGATGATGCTGCATGCACTACGCAATTTGCTTATGCCATTGGTGGTAGAGAACTTGATTTCACACAGCCTGTATCAATTTCAGCTCCCACCAAAATACAATGTGTGACAAAGAAAACTGATGCTTTTTTCTCTTTTATTATTTTCAAGAGCACTGTCTTTGTAAATGTCTCTAGTGTATAGTGCTGCTTTTATATGTAATTATTGACCGTTAATGGCCATCGGTATCCCCTTCATCAATCACTATGTTTGTGCTGGCCAGTTATCTCGGACCCAGAAGGGGAAATTGCTGAGCCTGAGATTGTGTGAGTGACTTCTCATTTTTATGACCCCCATATCTGATAAACCGTGCTTGATGTGTAAAATCTGAAAAATAAGTCTTGATTTTCAGACCCATGACTGTCTGAATGCCACTTATCTCGGAAAATCATGGGCAACTTTTGATATTATAAACATTATAAGCTGCTGCTTTGATTTTGCCACTTTATACTGAAATCAGTAACTTTAACATGTAATTATAAAGGTCATAATAGGTGTATTTTTTTGCTTTCTTCTAATAAAAATAATGCACAATTAAGTGAATTTATGAAATTGTCATAACAAAAGTGAAAACTGTGTTATGTTTTTCGCAATTTTTGTGTTTAAAAAGGAATGTGAATTGTGTTTCAAACATTCCAGGTGCATGTCTTTTTCTACCCCTCAGGTAAAATTTCTCCTCAGAGACAGTGCCGCCCATCCGGGGTGAGCTGTCAGATAAGGGTACTAGATTTATGGGCTTAGAGCAAGTTGTTAGCAAACTTAAGTGAACAGAACTCGACTCTTTGCATACCTTAACAGTTTAAAATGACACTAAAGCTAAACTTTACATATTTTATAACAACTTGATTGAAGGCATTTGATCATGCATTAAATAATCTTTTAGACCTCTAATGAAATCTTCAACTAGGTTTCAGTTAACAGATTTTAATGATCATGACAGCCTGACTTGGATTTACAAGGATAAACTTTTAGTCAGATTCAATGTTCACACTTAACATAAGACTTTGTATGACAGTTCACCTTAAATCAGTTTTTCACCTGAAGCAATTAGCAACTTTCATCAACGATATCTTTCTCAAAGCCGCTTTGACTAATTGAAGTACTGATTGCTATTAAGAAAAACTAACAACTACACCACCAACCCAACCCCTCTGGGTGAGTGCTCAGCATGCATTATTTACAAAAGAGTTTGTGGTTTATACTTTCTTCTCCACTCCATTTAATTAGAGCGTGCTTGAAAAAATCTTTTGAATTAGCTATTCCAAACAATCAGCCATTTAATTTGCTTTTTAAAATTATGACTCAACACTGCTGAAATTTACCTTTTTGTGTTGAGGTAATGGAATAGAAAATGGCACATTGGACTTGTGATGGATCCTCTTGTTCCTCACCAGCTGTGGGCATCTTTTCTAAAGTTACAGCCCGAGGATCTGTTGAATCAGGAGACATGGGGGGACTGAGAGGGAGGCTGTCTCTAATCGCTGTTTTGTAGGATTCCATCTCGGAAGAATCTGGAGATTTTTCTTCACCACTCAGGGGCGAGAATGACGGCTGAAGTCTGGGATCTTGAATGATGCTCTAAAATAAATATGCAAGCAAACAATAATCAATATTACCTTTGAACACTGTGCTAACAAGACGATTTCGTATTTTTAGACCTTGATATCATTATAAAAAGCTCTAAAACATAAAAAGTGCAAAAAATAAAACAACACTCAAATCTTCACCTGTATGCTAGATGAAATTTCTCTTGTGAGGGCTGTATGAAGTACAACTACAGGTTCACGGGGCATTGAGTTGTGGGTAAAGATATAGCATCGCCTGTAAGGACCCACTCGCTGCTTGATGTCAAACCAGGTTTTAATTCGGTGCACAGCTTCATATCTGGACACCTGAAAAAAAAAAAGGTGCAACTGTTCTTTTCTGGCAATTCTTCACTCTTCCTAAATCTACCTTTTAAGGAGCAGTCTAAGAAAATGTGGTTTTAACTTTCTGCTTGACAGTTTCATAGCAATGCCTATTTTTTTCTCTGCAACAAAACTGAATTTGTTAGATCACTCATTCAGCTTTAAAGACTGTTTCTGCCATTCTGAAATGCAGTATTAAGAGTTTTGATAAGTTTTTTTGAAAGAACTTTGATTTCATTGTGGTATGTAAAGCACATATTCCCAGCCTTGCTTGCACTTTCTACAAATTCTGTACATTTCTCTTGAACAAATTAACTTGCCGATGAACAGTTCATTCTCAAAACAATAATTTCCTTGGATATGCATGTATTTTTCCATTTCATATGAAAATGTCGCAATTCGTTATAAGTCGTTATCTTCACACAAATTCTTTCATGTAGTGATGAACAAATAACTTCATAGCACTGTTCTTTTTCAATAGATCAGTGGACAAAACATACTTTAATGTACACATCTAGAAGTAATATAACAATGGCGTAAGATACAAAATACCTGATTCTTTGTTTTAAGCTTGAAATACTGAGTGATAAAACCATATAAGTGAAGCAATCAAATTGAATAATTATTTAATTTGATACTCATAAATAGAATTTCAACCAATATCTTTATCTCATATCTGGCATCAAAGAGAGGGAGAGTTGTTTCTCTTGACATCTATCCTCATGAGCTAGTGTTGCAAAAAAGGAACCGCTCAATGGAATTATGAGAGTTATTCTTTGTAATGTTGGGCCAGTTATTTCTGCTTTAAAATTACAGAGAATGTATGGTCTTGGGGCAGGTTATTAAAGATCCAAAGTCTAGGCTGGGCAGGCTTAAATGGGTAATTTATGACACTCAATTCATTTGAAGTAGTTACAGATATGTACAAATGCTCATATCACATGTTAGTCTCATCATTTTAGGATGCTCTGAAATATGTGCAAGTACACACATTAGTTTTATTCCATAAACAACTTGTTAATCTCTTACTTCTTGCAAGTGCAGTTGAATTTGATAAACATTTGTGTTAATAGCTATTTTTGTTTTGTTTTGTTTTGTTTGTATTTCTCTTTTTTTTCAAAATCATTAGCAAAAAAAAACAAAAAACATGTTATTGGTGAATATTCATTTTCTCCTTAATTGTTTTTGTTTTTATAAACATTAAAATGATACCAGAATGATAGATGGAATTAATCATTCCTCAAAAAAGAGAATGCCAATTGTCATAATAAATCATAGTGCAAATATTTTCCTGACAGCCAAAGTCACCAAAGCTATGATATTATTACTCCCTTTTTCTTAATTTGAAGCCTTTATCACAGAAAAAGCTTTAACCTTTTGGACTAGGTCACAAGGGGAATTCCATGTGATTCTCTCGAGACTGAGGAATCCCACAGTAAACCATAACAACAGGAGCTCTCGTAAAGTGCTATTCAGTTCTTGGAATAGGGCACCATCCATCTGTGAGATGCTTGACTGTTTGAAATTCTGGGTGAAATATACAAAAATTAAAGAGAAAAATTAATTCACAAAGTAAGATTTCACAGGAGTAAACAGACATACAATTAATCATTTTATTAAATTACACAGGAGGAGTAACTGTGCATTTAAGGAAAGCTAAACTTTGAAATAATACCTTGGTCAGTTGAAAACGGCTGCAGAGAAAATATGGCTTAAATAAGAGGTGTTCAAATTAATTATTTACCTTACTAACTTTTTAATGTTTCATTACTCTTAAAGTGAGAAAAAATATCAAATGGTTCCAAAATAACACACTGCAAATTATGTTCTTACAGAGATGTATTTCAGAATTTCTGTTTGCCACTTCAATTGGACTTGACAGTTGCATAGTATATGGTTGTATCTTTACACAGATGCCCATACAGTTTATTCATTACAGACAAATGAGTTATTCAAAGGTAAAAAAAAACATATTTGATAGAGGATAATTATTGCCACTAACATATCAAAGTATCGATTAAAATTTTTACACCAGCTGATTTTTTTTATCCACTTTTCATAGAATATTTTGATTGTGTGTTAATTGCATAGTTTATCTACAGCTTTAACATTTAAATTTCATTACAAAAAAAAGATTTTATCTGATAAGGACACTAATTTGGATGTTCAAGAACATTTATTTTTTGCTCTAATGTGTAACAAAATTCTTTCTCAAACATTAAATTTTTACCTGTGAGACAGAGTTATGGATAATTTAAAAGACTCTCAGAGCCAGAGGTAAATGAAATTCCTTATGCTTGATTATATATTTCACTCAACCAACATATGAAAAAATGTTTCCAAAGAATCTTAAAGCAAGATAATGATAGAACTGATCAAATGAGATCCAATCCCTATACCAGATCTCCTTGTCAGAAATCAACCCAAAGAACTGCTCATTTTCAGTCCAAAGCTTAACCCCTGAACTCTATTATCCAGATCATTTTCAAAGTTAGTGATTTGAAAATAAAAGTGCTGGAGTTTTATTGAATTGCCCCAAATTTGAAAAAAAATAAACTATGTTTAAAAACTGAACATCTATTCTTCCTTTTTCCACAGTGAAACATTTTTTAAGATACACTATATATTTGTTTTTTTTTTAACACTAACAGGTTGAAATTTAAAACATTCTATGAAACTTTTCTTTAGTCTATTCATTTGAGGCTTTACCAATATATCTGCTCGCAAGTCCACTAAGAACTTGACCCCTCCTGGTATTCTGCTTAGATGTGTAAACAAGGTTTTGTGTTTGGGTCGAAGTGCCACCCTCAATCGATCTGCTGCTGGCAGTAAATTTGGGTCATCCTTATCCTGTTCACGAAAAATAAAAACATTGAAATCAGCACTCAATGTAACAACTGATTAACTCAAGAGATAATTGTACAATAGACTTTTTCACATCTGAAGCTTGGAAAATTAAATCTTTCATCATGTTTTCCCTAGTAGGCTTCATTCTTCAGTTCGCTAAAAAAAAAAACAATTACATGAGAGCAGCTTTATTAATTCAACTGAACAAAATTGTAATATCTAGATAATCAAGTTTGGAAGTTATCTTTAAATTTAAGTTTTTGAAGTGATAATAGGAATCTACTAAATTTTGTTGCAGGAACATTCAGTATTAAAAATATTTCGTATGGGAAATAAACTGGGTTTTTTTTTAACAGGGGATATTAAAATTTCTATGAATAAAAAAGACTGTACCTTTGTTGATGCAACTGATTTGGCAATGGACAACAAGCTTCCTCTGTCAATTCCATACTTTTGAGCCATGAGGCACAAGAATGGTCCTTTTCGGTCTTGTGGCAAGTTTGTGTAATATTTCATGAAGTCAGCACAATGGGTCTGAAGAAGATATGGGAATAAAGATTAATTTTTATATGAGAAGAAACCAGCTTTTCAACGCCTTACAACTGTGAGATATCCAGAGCAATTCAACCACAAGTCGGTCAAGTAGGCCTACTATTATGAATTTGGATCAGTTTTCACTAGAAATCTCTTAGCTTGTGCATAAAAAAAAGAAGTATCTCTGTACACAGATGTGTTGGAATCATTAACTCTTTAAGTGCAAAAAATTAACTTTATATAGACCCAAGACTCAATACCTGGGTATTTCAGTAAAATCTTCTTTTGCCTGATTTGCCTATATTCTTCTTACAGTGGGCACTTAGATCCAATCATTAGAAAATTTGCTTCTTTAAACAGTAAAGACACCCTTTTATTTTTTTTTCTTTCATTAAAGACAATGAAGAGATTTTATTGAGGTGATGATATGCATTTTCATGACAATTTTTCATATTGGCCCATAATATAATGAATCACTTGTCCCCCATATCATTTCCCTCGCTGATAATTGCATGAACTCATTACAATTTCATAGAAATTTTCTTTTATTTTAACTTAAATTTAAATTTATTTTACATTAAAAAAAAAAAAATTCTATTACATATTATGACAATTCCAAATTGATTTTTTCATGTTTCAAATGTCCAAAATCCACATTTTAAGACTGATTTTAAGACAATGAAATCACAAAAATTTTGCCTTGATTCTTGTATGTTTTTTTTTGGGTTTTTTTTTTTTTGTATACGTGTCTATGTGTTTCAGCACATATTTAAGGTAGGGGGCATTGAAAATGGTTAGGAGAAAGAATTAAACATGAAGTATTTTCTAATATTATACCTCTGTTGTAAGCAAATTAGAATTGATGTCAGAAAAAGTAGTTTGAAGAAAGTTTCCCTCATCAGCTGCTCCACTCATCATTGAATATGATCTTTTGATACCAAGAGTTGAGGATATGTGTGGCTGCATGATCTGGGGAGATTCATGTGTTACTTACATATATTTATTTCAGTGTAGTTTGACATAGAGTAAAGACAATCATAAAATTTTTTAACTGCTTCAGAAGAAAAATTAAAAATATTATCAAAGCGAAAAAAAATTGCTTTATATAAAAAATATCTCATGATTCGATTCTATCTACTTCATTCCCAAGCCTTCAAGTTCAAATTTGACCCTGGATAGAAAAAACTATAGTCTTGTCATATCAGTATGCACTTCATTATGACATTTTTTTTCCTCCCCTGTTGACAGGACAGTTAAAAATTTGTTATTTGTTCCCCTTAGTCATTCTAGGGCAAGCTATAAAGTTGTATTAATTTCCAGTTTGGAATAATCATTCCGTCATTACTCTGACATTTTCTTCTACAAAAGTATGCATACTGAAGTCTATTATTCCCTACACAATATTCAAGAATTGAGATATATATTATAAATACAAGAAAAGAAATTTCTTTTTTAAGCTGTTGCTGGTTCAATATTAACTGAATTGTCCGTTTCTATGGACTGCCAGTATAGTAAACATATGAATTGTATAACAGCATCAGATAAAAACACAGATGAGAATTTTATCTTTCACAAGAAGAGAATTCATTCAAACTTATTACCGTTTTGAGTTGTTGAAGCCTTCTCACTGCCTCCATTGTTAATTTCATAGTGGTTGCCTATGTTCCAGAAAGAGGTTCAAACCATTTAAACAATGATTTGTTCCTAATTTGGATTCATTAGCTTTCATTTGACTTTATTTTGTGCTCTTCAGCTTTGATCTTAAATAAGAGCCTACACAAATTTAAAACCTAAAAGTCTCCAAGATAATCAGCTCAAAGAATAAGACCACTAGCATGGTATCATCTATTCAATAAAAACTTTAACCTCACCAGGTCACCTTTCTAATGGTTGGAAAGACATGATAATGTATTTTACAAAAAAAATGGTATATAAATTTAGTCCTGTTAATAGCGTACAAGATTAGCACATAACTAGAGATCTGGCTTTTTTTTTTTAAAGTCCTTTCCTGCAATTAATAATAATAATAATAATAATAATAATAATAATAATAATAATAATAATAATAACATTAACAATAATAATAAATGCAGCATAGGCCCCTTTTTTTTTATTGAGGCACTAATATTAATCTTGTATACTTATCAAGTACCTGACCTACAGAGGAATATGTATGTGCTTTTTTCTAACTTTTAAACATGTTGCACATCTGAGTACCATATTTTAATAAAGAGGGAAAAAAGCACTGGGAAAATTCTTTAAAAAATATTAGAATCTAGATCTAGTCTAGTACTAGCCTTCATCATGCATGACGGTTGTAACATTAATTGGAATGAAAATTGAGTTACATTCTGTGTCAGTGCACTCTCACTTTATTTATCCCCATCAAGCACTTCGGATTCACAATTGCCTTAAAAATTGCGGGTTTTTTTTTTTTTTGTTTTTTTTTTTTTTTTTGAGTGTATGGATTATGAAGGTGGTCCACAGAGCAAAACAAAATCTTTCATGACATAAATTTAGATGTAGGCTATATGTCGATCTAGAATCTACATTATTCTTCGTGGACTATCAAATGACAAATCTTATCAACTTGTTATGGTTAAAAGTTAACTACCACAACCAACAAGTAAGTTTCTTTTTACTTCAGCAGTTTAAAAAAAAAAAAAGTGGGAATTTTTAATCATCCCACAACCTGAATAAGCTAAGAAAATGAAAAGAAGAAAATGGAAAAAGTAATGTTGACCTTTGACCGCGGGGATCCACGGCATTTTCGTTTCAGTTTCCATTCAGATATGGTTAATTTTACATTTCCTGAAGGTGCCTGATGAAAATTTCTGTAATTTCGCAACTGTGAGCGTTTTTGATCAAGCCGGTATGGATTTTCATCTGCCATAGAATTTAGAATCTTCACTACATTTTCATAACATCGAGATAAAAATATAAAGACCTGAGACTAAAATCTCTGATCTAGATCTAGATCAAATCTAAATCTAAAAAGAATAGACCCACTATGCTTGACGAGTCAATAAAATCAATGTTGTATTGAAAACTGTTTCCAATCTCTAGCCAAACTAAAGACAAAAATCGGGCTACATCAAAGATTTGGGCTATTTGAAGTCGCTTACAGATATTCATAATGCAACACTATAAATTCTACTCATCACTCAGCTGCCTTTCATTGGTAACACTTTATTTCTTTTCAAAGGACACAGATCTCATAAAAACTCTCCAAATCAAAACAAAGATACACCCTGTAATAATCTTTGGTCACAGTAAATTTGGAGAAAAAATCCCCTTTGTTTATAGCAAAGAAATGCCATGAAGATAGATCAAGGCTATATCTGTGAGTGTGAAGTAGGCTATTTATATAACTAGATCTAGATCTTAACCATCTAAATCAGTAAATGTTATCAATTAATATTTGATTTATAGACAAGTTAAAATCTATGGCTAGATTGTTTTAGGTAGCCTAGATCTAGACTCTATATTGAGATCATAATCTACAATCAGTAACAAAATCCTATTCAATTTACATAGATAAAAAATAGATATAGGTCTATCTGCCCAGATTGGGTCCAGAACTGGATCTTGTTTTAAATTAGTATAGGATTTAGGCTATAACATGGTGATAATGGACTGAAAGTGATGCAAAATTTTCAACATTTTTGGATTTTAGATCACCAATGCAAATTTATCAAAGAGGTATACATACAAGTATACACAAAAAAAATAATAATACATTTCACCCTTTCCTTATAATTATTTCCTAAGCTCAGATTGATGCGGTTTTATAAACAAATGTATTAAAAAATATTGTACATCACTTTAAAGGATATATCCATAAAGAGTAGAATCAGGTTTAACACACATTACTAGGGAGGCTTGTTTAGCATTGTATTAGCATGCATTTTGGAGATGGATGTTCTCATAAGTAGATCTAATTAAAGTTGGTGATTTACAACCCTTTTAACATGTATATCAATAAAATAAAATTATTTCGTCGAAGTTAGATGGACAGAATAGGAGTGAGGCAATCTATCTTTAAAGTCTTATCTTTTTTTTTTTATTATTTATTTATTGCTCATGTTGCTGTTCTCTGTTTTTACTTTCACTTTCAAATCAACAACAGCAATAGGCAACAGGCTTAGAGTGAAATTTTTAACAGTGTTAACTGGGTTTTGAGAGTATGAACACCATGGATAATGGAATCCCACTGTATGGACTTGAATGTTCATGAGCATTATCGGCTCTGTTCAGATTGTTTTTAAAAAGAATAGCTTTTCAATGAGTGTCAGCAAATGTGTTATTGGCAAGGGCTACAATGTAGTATTTTTTCTAACCCCAGGAGATAACCCCAGTTCAAAGCTAGTAATGAATTCTTGATGAGTTTTATAAATTTTACATGTAATATTAATAATAAATTAAGTTTTCACGATGTCAGTTCTAGAGCACATCAATTCCATGCCCCTATCACTAAGATCTATAAATTAAATAGTCTAACAAATGTTCATGTACTTTAATATGTGCTCATTTGTAGTTTTTTTCATTGAGTCTATTGATTATTCCTCCTTTTTTTTCCTTCTCACTTTCAATTAAGAATTATGTTTGAATCAAGTAATTATTGTGGGATTCATTTTTTTTTCATTTTTTTTTTGCTAGCAAAGCCAAAAATTTTGGTTTAGAACTTATGAGAAAATTTTATTTATTATGATTATTATTATTATTATGCATAGAACGTGTCAACAATATCTAGAATGCAAAAATACTTGTAGATTTTGCAAGACTTTCTGGAATAGGTGATTTTAAATCCATGAAGGTCCAGTGCTAGGTTTGGTCATACGCGACGACATCATGTAGCCAACATTTGATTCTTTGGAAAGGAGATATAAATAAATGGGCTCTTTACTGAAATTAGGATTCCCCTGTATTTGCAATAATAACTGTAGGTTAAAACTTGGATATTATCACTGAAAAAGAATTATTTGTAGACCATAACACATTAACATGTACAGAGCTTAAAAGTATTTTCTGTTGAAAACGTTTTATGGAGACTTATTTTTTCCCTATTATAACAATGTATGTTTTATTTCATTTTTAGCAGATAGACCTCATCACAGGGTCCAGAAGACATGGCTTTACCTTCCCAACAATTTGCACAAATTTGTAAAAGCTGTGCTTTTAGAATGAACACAGGCTCAACAAAGCCAATTTCATTGTTATTTAACTCAGCATTACCAAATCCAAAGTTTAGTGTACTTCTATCTCATGCAACTACTATTCAGCATAATAAAGATTTACGAATGTTAAAAGATAAAGACTTCTTAACATCTGCATGTCAGACGAGAGGATATGGCATATTGGGCTTGGGAGGTAAAAATAGTCTTAGTAAGGCTGTTTCAGATGCTGAAAAAATTGTGGGATATCCCACATCATTCCTTAGTCTCAGATGCCTATTGTCTGATGAAATGTCAAATGTAGCATTGCACATGCGAAAATTGGTTGGTACAAAGCATCCTCTCCTCAAGACAGCCAGGTAATAGCCATTTCTTTTTTTGTAATATATGTTTCAATAAGAGTTATTTATAAACCATTTGAAATGAATGTTTTTTCGAATATGTTATCACAAAACTTGATGTTGCAATTCATTTGAAATGATGGAGTTTTTATTAGTAAAATAGTTTCGTACTTTTTATACCATTAATGATATTAATGTTATAATTTTCTGTTACTTTTTATTAAAGCTTTTTTTTTCGTACACATTTATTAGTCGAAACTTAAGTTGGTTTAATACAACAAATCCTCTTTAGGAAAAAATAAAGAGATGATAAAGAATTCCTAGCTTCAGCAAATGATTTTTCATCTTGAAGGAATCAAATCTTATGATAACATTGATTCTCAGTTTTTGATGATGTGATTTTTTTCCCTAAAATATTCATAATACGGTACATACATATGGTGCTCTCTCCCCTCTCTCTCTTTCTTCACCTCCACCCCCACCCCCAACTGTCTTGTATCATGCAGGGGTATGGTATTTGATGGAAATCATAATTTGCAAATGAAGGGTCTCTTTGTCATGCTTATATCAAAGGCTGCCGGACCCAGTCCGCAAGATGACCTTGCCCATGAGGAAATGGTTAGCGGTGTATACCCAAAGTAAGTTCAAGTTAAAAAAAGAGCTCTTGAAAAGCACTGCCCTTTCCATTTTTCAATGAACAAAAATGTATTTCAAAGATTATAGAATTTTTGTTGTTGTTGTTTGTATCAGCATCATCAATGCAGTTCAAATTATACTCAGAATTTTAAGGTAGGTGTAATGTATTAAAATAGTGAAATTTGGCCAATAAAGGGTAACCACTACCATACTTTTTTAACTTTTATGAATCCTTATCCATTTCTGCCTTAATATCAATCATTTCCTTATCAATATTTTACCTTCAAGTACTTAAAATGTGGCATTAAACATGACAGGGTATTACCAAATTTGCATAGCACTGAACATAAACAAATCGTAACGAAGGACTTGTAGAGTAAAAACAGTAAAATATGCAATGTCAGAACACCATACAATGAAGGAAAAGGACTTCCCAAACTAAGAAAAAAAAATATAATTGAAACTGCTGCTACATCAATCTTTTAAAGGCCTATGTGTAGTAACTATGTAAACATTTCAAATGACGCCAGTTTGTAAAATCAGCTGAGATACTTCCAAACTTGATTTTTAGATCTAGATCTGCAACATGGGTAATTCAAAGAATACTGGAAGACAAAATGGAAAGGTTTCAAGGAAATCAGTACTATGAGAGTAATGAACCCCTAGACCTAATGCTGCAAACAACCAAACACATTCCTCTGGTACTGAAAACCATGCTAAACCCAATGTTGATAGTAATAGATCTAGACGTATGAATGCACTTGCCACGAAATGTGCTTCTGCAAAAAAGCTCAGGTTAGTTTTAGAACAAGTTCTGGGTGCGTCTCAATAATCTGCACCAAACTGACAAGGATATGTGTGATCCAGGAGCCCATTAAAGTACTGGGAATCCTTGGTTAGTGTAATTTTTTTTTTTCCATTTTCTCAAAAAGCACTTCTTTCTTCTATACATCATTTTTCAAACACTCTTATAAAAACTACTCATCCAATAATGCTGAAATTTTGCATATTTGTTGTCAAGATATTTACCTACAGGTTATACCTGCTTTTTGTGAGTTTTCTCTCTATTTTACAAATTTAAAGTATTTCTTTGAGGTCAGAAAACCGCACTTTTTATACGTTTTTTTTTTCAAGTTTTTATAATTTGGTCCTTATGTCAGATAGGTATATCCTCAAGAACACATTTTGAAGATCAAATTTATGTGCCAAATAGTATCTGTCTAACACCATTTGTGTTCAAGTTATGCTTTATTTTAACCCTTATGGTAGCCATCTTGAATTTTTTATTTGCATATTTAATTTTTTTTTCAATTCTGTCGTCTCTAAGCACTATCAGTCTATCAGGACTGTGGAAAGTAATGTAAATTGAATTTTTGGCCATTCACTGTCTAATGCTTTATACCTACCTTAAAGGTATAACATTTTTTGCAAAAAAATAAAGACTGAAAACTGTTGCAATTTATGTGTTATTTTAGAAAATCAAGCCAACCTTCTAATATTTAAATTATTTTTATCCACCTACAACGTTGAGAAGACTTTCAGTCTGAAAAATTCGTTTCAATCTCTGGCATAAACAATGGTTGAAATATTTATCAATGCCATTCTACAGCCAGCGGTCCTTAGCAGAGATAATGGAGATAATTCACACATCCTATTTGATTCACAAAGGGGTCGTGAATCTGGATTCTGTCCAACCAGAGCATGGTCCGGTAGCTGACATGGAGTTTGGAAACAAAATGGCTGTTTTGAGTGGGGATTACCTTCTTGCATCAGCGTGCAGAGGTCTTGCTAAGCTTGGCAACCCAAAAGTGAGGAGTGGTAACAATGTTTAAACAATTTGTTGGGAAACATATTACTTCGGCTTATGTTACATTAAGTCTTCTACATTTGAGGAGTTTTTATCTCAATTACACAAAATTTGTTTCTTGTGAAGAAGGTAATGATTGTAAGATATAATATGCCTTTCAAGGAGTAACTTTTTAACATACAAATCATTAGAATTGAATATGTGCATACTTAATTTAGATAAGAAAAAAATATTGAAACAAATTTAAAAGCTGGGTTGATTAACTGTTCTCTCTGATTAACATATTTTGAAGAGACTGTTTTTCAAGTATAAGTATGGAGATTATCTTGGTATCCAGGAAGGTCGTTAAGGTAAAAAAAAGGGTTAACTCGAGCTCTTGGATGTGAAAGTTGTAAAAAGTAATGAAATAGGCTGAAGATGTGGATAATTAGCTTTGCCAGTCAGAAACTGTGAATATATGTTGGACACCCAGATTACGATATCTTGTGCGATATTGCATTGTGTGGAATTGTATATTACCCTTTTGTACTAAGTCTTGTCAGAACATTGAACTTATTTTCAGGTTGTTGAGGAAGTAGCTAGCTGCATTGCAGATATGATGACTGCAGAGTTCACAAATTTCACAGACCCAGATGGTAACGAAATGATTCCTCAGACTTGCAAAGGATTTTCAGATTGGTTGAAACAGACGTATTTTTCATTTGGTAGTCTGCTGGCCAAAAGTTGCCAGTCAGCCATGAGACTGGCCGGGCATTCAGACTATTTAAAAAATATGGCTTTTGCATTTGGAGAAAATGTTTCATATGCTGAACAGGTAGTGTGCATATATTTTCTTTTCATAGCTTTAGTTCTTTTCATAATTCTCCTCACTTTACTTTAGGACGGGAGTCAGTATGTCAACACTTCAACTTATTTGTGAGAGAAGAAATGAGGTAGGGAAGAGAATAGGGATATAATCAAGTCATCAGCTTGTCTTGAAAATAGGAAGCATATGTTTGTTTCTATTCTACACCCTCACACAATAATGTTACTTTCTATGAAAAAAAAGGACAAAAGTTTTATCAGTGTAGAAATAATATTATTACTCAAGGGCTTTTATAAAATTAGACCTCACCCAAATGATAAATAGTTAATTAACATTAGAAATCGAGTAAAGTGGAATGTTTTGTATAAGTGTAACTAGACCTAGCTGGGTGGATATTCCCTTAACTTACTTAGTCACTACTGCAATAGGACCCACTAGTCTAGTTATCTATAGAAGCTCAGTGCTTCTTCCTACTCTAAGTAATTGCAGGCCCTAATTGGTTATGGTAGCGCGCCTAGCAGCCGTGCAATACTAAAGAGTTCACACTCTTGGGTCCTTGAGTATCAGTGGAGAACTAAGGCCACTGTTCCCTAACTAATACGAGTGATGTCGAGACAAAAATGGCTACACTCAAGAAAGAAGGAACACAGCAAGAACAAATTAACGTTACCAACAACTATAATAATTTTATTCCACGAATACTCAATTATTAATGAATTAAGGCAATTCTCAAAGGATAAAATACAAAATTCAAAGATGATCCCAAAGCAATTACGTGATAAAAGACTAACAAATGGTCAAAATAAGCGCCAAGAAGATACTCAAGATAATGTGCAGATATTATACTAAGATCAGATACTAAAACAAAATGGCCAGAATACTAAGTAGAAGATACTAACAAAATGGTCAGAAGAAAAGATACTAAGAACTAACAAAAGGCCTAATGAAAATGCCTTAAAGTCAAAATAGAAAATGTCCCAACAAAATGCCTAATGAAAATGCCTTAGTAAAAATGACTAGTACTAGATCTAGTTAAAATGGTCAGAATAAAAATACCTAATAAAAATGCCCTAGACTAGTCAAAATGCCTAATAGTCAAAATACCTAATAAAAATGCCTAATAGTCAGCCAACGCTGAGAAAGAAAAGAAATAAAACATAATATTAGACATACAGCGTGATCAGTAAGATAATCATCAATCATTCTATTTAACCTTAAGTGAAAGTTCAACCTAGCAGAGCAAGCATAATTAAATGTCATGTTCTAAATCTAACAGTCAAGGTCAATTCAACTTACTCCCCTGTATCAGTATGATCTTATTTGCATAATTGCGACAGCCCATGGCTTGGCCTACCGTAACACGTGGTACCTCGCCATTGGTCCAGTCTCAGGTAATCAATTAGAGACTAGAGAGGGGAAGATGAATCTAAGATCGCCCTGGCGCGAGAGCATGACCAACGCCTAGCACTGAAGCAATCACCCGACTTCTCACATGAGAGCGTCAGTTCAAAGAGGCCGTGGCCACTTACTCTCCATAACTGGGAGAAGGGGTGCGCCAAGTCCGTCTTGCATAGACGGTAGACTTAGGATACTCAAGTCAATATATGTAATATTACAAGACTAGATCTACATCTTACACAGAATAATGATAATCTGCCAGTTAGACTTACAGCACTGGCAATGCAACAAAACTTAGTTTAGGGGAATACTTCTCCAGATTAACGAGGTGATCATAACTTACAATCACTAATTAATAGGTAAGGACAAAGGTTAACAATATTTAGAGAGGGAAATTCATAGCATCATAGGAATAATAAAATCAGTCGTCTGTCATTTGAGTCAATGAATGTGTGAAGGGAGGAAATTAATACTTACAGTAATAGAACTTATAATCTGTTAAATTTACAAGGACATGGCCTCGCGCTAAATACACCTAACTTAAGCTTTGCAACAACTTACCCCAAGTCACGGTGATAATCACGTAGAATTAAAACAAATGATAATCCAACACAAGTAGCTTTCACAATAGTTCAATAGTATCCACAATAACTTCTTACTAACATTCCAAACAATACTACTAGTACTATCCAAAGTGGCCTTCAGATACTCCAAAAAGATAAGGAGTCTTTCCGAGCTCTACAATTTATAGTACAAGCTCAGTCGGCAAGGCCCCCGGTTAAAGACTTCCCTGGTTTCCCAGTTCGTCCCTAGAACAAGGGCCAATGCCGACAGAGGAAAATCTACTCTGTCGAACGGAACAACCCGTTTCCCCAACTAAAACATCACCCGACCGAGATCATAGAATCAAAGGAAGCCATCGTAACATCTACGTACGATTCCAGCATCCCCCGATCAAAGTACGTCCAAAACCGGCAGAGGAAAAGCCTCTCTGGCCAGCTGGACAGGAATAAAAGAACATAGTATCTTCCGAATTATTAAAGAAAAAAGAATAAACCGCTAGAGGGGCGGAGATTAGTTTCCCGCCATTAAACTAAGCTAGAAGCGCACGTGGCTCCACCCACAAGCTCATAATTGACACAATAAAGATCAGTTCTAAAGGCCTACTGCTACTGCCACAAATAAATAAAAGATCTATACCAGCCTCCCTACATAAGTAAACTATCTTCTTCCTTAAAATTATTGTTAAAACATAATACTTTTCAAGAAGTTTTGCAAATACTCATTATTCTTCTAATAAAAAAACTCATGCCTGAATCATAGCCTACCGTGCTTGTTGTGAACTAAAATTAAAGAACGGCGCCCCCTCTCTATAAGTAGTAACAGACCTATTACTCAGATGTACTTATTTTCTCAAATAACTTAAAGCCTGATGGTTTGGGGGGGGGGATTTCCTGTCATCTGATTAACTACAGTATTATATATTTTTTATAAGTAACAACTTCTAATTGTGAATGACCTCAATTGAAAGCTTTGCATTGAAAAAAGATTAGACAATCTATGTCAGTCCTTTTCTTTTACCCCACACGTGACTTAACTGCTATAGCTGAACTAAAGTGCTATTAACTTTTAAATACATTGATGGAACTTTTGCCTTTGGCTGAGAAAAACCCATAGAACCTGGTGGCTTGCTGATAATAGGAGCGTTTTCTTTTCATTTATCCAATATTTGTATTATCTTGCCGATTTCAAAAATATTTTACACTTATCTGATTTTTATTACATTTCAGTATAGCTGTTATTAGTGTTAATGAGATATATTTGTGTATTTATACTTATTTTTTCTCTCATGCTGTTTTTACAATTAGAAAGCATTGTGAATAATTTTCAAACACATCGTTATTTTTCTACACTTTTTTTCATGGAAGTTATTGGACAGGAACTAAATCACGTTATTGACATTCAGTTAACAATTGGACTCATAGCATGTGCACATATATCTTTTCTTTTAATATTCCTATTACGTCATCAATATTTCGACAGCTCGCTAAAGATATCAAGTCCTTTACGAGCTATGATGAGTTGTCTGGCTTGTCCCTGACATCAGCTCCGGTATTACTTTATAGAGAAAGGGTACCTGCTCAGGAATTTGAAAATTTAGAGAAGCTTTGGCAAAAGGGACCATCAAACTACCATGAGGTACTTACCAATTATTCTTTTGTATGATTTGGGGATGGGGGGGAGGTTGCTCCATCTAGAGCCGAAAAATAAATCTTCACACTACTATTTATCCGAATTGCCGTTTAAGAGCCAATGGAGATATTTTTTTGTGTGAAAAAAATGTAGATTAATAAACCACCGTAGTTCGTGTTGCTATATTTGTCTTGTAGATAATATTAATCTTCGCCAAAAGCAGGACATGCCTCTGTCCCACTTGTTGTTTTTTTTTGTTATTTGCTGGGTTTTTTTTTGTTTTAATTTAACACAAGTTTAAAAAAAGGTTATATTTTGTTTTTATCAAACAAACTTTGTGTTGACTAGAAAATACTAGCAAAAAAAATTGAAATCAATATAAATAGAACAATAGGAGGAAATTTGAGATTTTTAAGTGAAAACAAAACATCCACTATGGTGTATTTTACAGAAAGTGTCTGACGTACATGTATTTTTTCCTCCCATTTTCCTGTCTATTTATATTCTTGTGTCACATGGTCTATGGATATCAATATGATATGTGGTAGTTTTAACCAGACGGTCCTTGTAATCTATGACAATACAAATTCTAACATGCATGTTATTTTCATCCCAGTTTTGAAAAAAAAAAAAAAGAAAAGAAAAAGTCACTCAGCAGCCTCCTTAATGCCACAAGAGCCACCAGGCTGCTGAACAGTGAAGTTTAACACACTTTGTTCATTAACTTTCCCTACCCTTCATTCCATATTATTTCCATCACTCACATTGACAGTGATGCTCACTGAATAGAGTGGTAATAAAGAAGTCACTTGATGTACTTGCTTCTTTTGCTAGTGGACATAATCTTGCTGAAGATAGTCATAGTACTATTTTTGAATTGTGTTATGTGGGGAAAAAATTTGAAATTAGGTTTGCACCTTATATTTTACTTAACTTTTTAAAGCATTCAGCTTGTTTCACCTTTTCAATTTCAATGTGGTTTTTTTTTATTTCCTTTAATTGATGATTATAGGCCTTTGTGCTGAGTAGATCATTGTTTAAATTGCATGACTGTTAAATATTTGTCATAGTATTTTGTTTTATTTTTCTTATTCCTTTGCTTTTCAGATTGTTTCCCTAGTCTCAAAAAGTGGAGCAATATCTTCCTGCAAAGAACTACTTGCACAGTATAGAGATAAAGCAATTTCATCTCTAGATTGCTTCTCAGACTCTGAAGCTAAGTCAGCCTTGGTCAATATGGTCACTGCAGTCAGTAATGTTAGGTAACATGGAGCTGACTGTCCACTGTCCTTGCCAATAAATCACTTTCAGATCCCAGATATTTTATATGAATTGCCTTTTGTTTATTTTGTATGGTTAAGTCGAGTTAATTGAGATCTCTAACTGCAGATCCGAGACTTTTTAAAATTTTGAAAGTTGAACTTATATACTGCATCCTGATGTTTTGCATTATTTTTTAATGACTACTGCTTTTTATCATTTGTCAATGCTTGGTACCAAGCTTTGGATGTTTATTTTCTGCTGGCTTTGAAAAAAAAAAAGAGGTTGCGAAGTATTATGGGTTGTTTTTTGTTCCTTTTGTGAGTTTTTTTAATTTCAAATATTGCTATCTCTTAAGTTGTGTTTAAGTCAAATTAAAAAGTGAAATTACCACATCTGACATTTATTAACTTTATTTGTCTAGTCCTATCAGCTGTCTTGTTTGATCACTTCAAGTATAAGATGACTCTTAGAGACTGGAAGCAAAAAAAGTTGTAATGACATTTTAAAGAAGAGACAATCAGTTCAATCAAACATTTAAATGACAAACAAAATCTCATCAATAGAACTTAGAAACAGTTGTTCTCTTGCTAAATCCACTCAGTTCGGTCAGCCAAGGTGATGTCTGTGTTCAGACTTTACTAGCTCAAGCTTGACAAAGTATCATGAGCTTATCTAACCCATTTTCTCCTTATTTTTTCTGATCTGATTTGAGCAAAAACCTTGCAACTGATTTAAAAATTTTTTTTCTAAGAAAGAAACGTCCATTGCAAAATACCACCTCTAAGGTTGAATGAGGAAACTTACGGACTGAAAAATATCAATCATTGCTATACTGTCATGGTTCTTCTCATACATCCCAATGGAATCCATTCATGAAACTGTTTTGGAATGGCAATACTTGCACAGAAATCAATGGAAGCCTAAGTTTTTTTGTTTGTTTCATTGATTAAATTATATAACCCATCAATAACAATGTAAGCTTAGGCCAAATTTGCATATGAAACAAACCTCTGTCAGATTGGGAAGAAATGAAAAGATGGAAGTAAAACTATTTAACTTTGAAACTTTGGTGGTAATGTTAGTATGGTCTAAAAAAATTTTAAGAGCCTAAAGCATGTGTCCAGATTGCTTTGCAAAATGCAGCAATTCCATGGTAAAATTGTTCAGATATATTTGTTTTTCAACTGAATCAATATAATTATGTTTAATATTTTTTTTTATCGGATACTCCTAATACATGTGAACATCTTTTTTTTTCCTAATGCTTTTTTTGCACTTTTGCTGATCTGATTTGTGTATCTTTAGAGATTTTCAGTGTCTAAAGAAAAAGGGACATTTTTAAAAAAAATGTGTGTTCGTCATATCTGTTTTTTTTCTGTTTCAAATTAAACCTAAATTATTTTTTACAAATAGAAGTATGATACTGTTAGGCCAAAGTTAGGGGAGCACAGTCCCTGATCCCCTAGTAATGCTTTTGCCTTTGGCTTGTCTGTTGCGTTCCATGAGGTAGCATAGCCAAAAAAAAATTTGATGGCAGTCACTTACATGTCTGGCAATGTGGCTTTTATTGAGTTATACTTTCTATTCTGCACTTTGGTGCCATTCTTATTATGTATGTATGACATGCATGTTTGTGAATTGTCAGCATAGTCAATGTTATAACGGGCAGCATTTTAAATGATATTTTTGTATTGACAATGTATTGGGAATCATTTTAAATGTTAGATGGGGCTTGTGAGGAATATTATGATTTAGTACCAGTCACGGCTGTTAAAGAGCGGCATTTTAGTTTGCCTGCCGCACCTGTGAAGCAGCCAGTAACCCAATTGGGTTATGGGTTCAACCACCCCGGTGGAAAGGGGATTCCCCTTTCCTCCCAACTTAAGTTTTTAAATCTAATTTTCATATCAAAGCAATGGAGAATTTAAGCTTATACATGAACGGAAGAACTGCAAAAATGATATAATTTGTTACATCTATATTTAAGCGATACAAGGATATATTTTTTCCCCTTATTCTCATTTCATTGTTGGAGTTATTGAGCGTTTAACAGGTACATGAATCTGGAATAATCATTAGGAGATGACATTTTTTACGGATCATTTATCAAAAAGTGAAAAAGTTTTTGGGATGAAATTTTAACAGCATTTCATATATATGTTGAATTTAAGATTCACCAAAGGGCATTAGCGAAGAGTTCTCAGTTTCCAAGTTATGCGGGTTTGAGTTATGATAGTTCATTTCTTACAGCACTAGTACGGCGTTTTGATATAAAATAATAAATCTAAACAACGATAGAACATCGTAGTGCGAGCTGTAGCGCATCAATATATATCAGAGAGCCCTGATCTTAACTATTATTAACTATTAACAAAGTTATAAACACCCACTAAGAAGAAAATGAAACTTATGTAGGGTTGCGCATTGTCTTACTTTACAGGTAAGTCATACATTTACTTTGCCTTATGTTCTTCAAATGGCGAGGCGTGCGCTAAGAGCTATGTCTCCATGTAATATTTTCAAGCTTTTATAACTTTCTTCAAACCTTTGACGCTTAAGTGCTCTTAGTTTAATTACATCAGAATATTAATAGCATATTGAGGTTTGAGGCTACTAAGGTAGATCTATAATGCAGAGTGTTATTTATGGAGAGTTCGTGCAGACCCGAGCGTGTGGAACAGTTTTAAAAAACCGTGTAAAATCACTTAAAAACTCTTTGCACTTGAAATTTTCATAAGTTCTGTATATTAATCTTTTAAATATAGAGAAACAATTTTAAGCGATAAAATTGTTTCACTTTGAAATATTCCTATTAAACTGAGATGTTATAAAAATATGACTTTTTTCAGTTCTTTTACTAGAAGTATGAAGATTTACCTGCACCATGTAAACCATTAGATCTATAATTGAGAGATAAAAAATATAGCGTTGTACTCAGGACAATTTCAGCTTTAAAATGAATATATGTTTGACATACTTGGTGTTAATGAGGCCAGATTTATTGCGATGCAAAAACAAGTAAAAATCCCTATATTAAATTTAATAGCAGTGCACCGTCACGCATGCGCACAAACGGTTGTAGCCCACCTGACAGGAGATTGATCACCGATCCGCCCACTAACTGCGGGCGTCTGAGGTAGGGCCTGGAAGCAAACTAAGTTACCGTTTTTTGGTCTCTTTGAACAGCCGTGCAGTATTTATATATTAAAAAAAAAAAAAGATTGCTTTTGCAAATAAGCTGCAAAACCAAAGCCTATCATGATTTGTGTTAGTTATAACTTTGCACTAATTTTTTTTTGCAACATTATTTTTGTCATTTTGTTCTTTTTTTAATAATTGATAATTTATGGAATGGCATGATGTTGGCAGATTTAAACACCTGAATTAAAGATGTGGTGGTGAAAAAGAACACTCCCAAGACATCAATTGTCACTTGCATTGGAAGTGCAATTATTTTCATGCTGTGAGGAAATGTGGATGCATTGATCTGTGATTTTTCTTCACTTTTATACCTTATGAAAATAAATTTCAACAAAATACATTATTGCTATGAGAAATCAAGAGTTTGATGTGTTCAGTTTTATGTTTTGTTTTTTCAAAGATTGGGATCCATTAAAAATTTGTTAGATATTAGAAGAATTGAAATAAACTAATGGTACAGGCATATAATGGAAATTCTAGTCTGCCAGAAGCTTTCATACATTTATGTTTGTTATTTAATTGGTCATGTTTAAGCCCAAAGAATACACTTTTAGCATAGTACATGCTTTTTGAACATATTTTAGCCATTTGAATGGAAAGAAAATGAAATTTTAGAATTGATATTAGGCAAAGAGAGGTTGGAAAATGAAATTTGTATTTCTTTAAATAGTGTTTGTGACAAAACTAATGGTTTGATTGCAAGTATGTGGCCTTAATTTGTGACTATTTTGATTAATCATAGTATTCTACCTTTCAACTGATTTAAGTAAATTTAAATACACATGTATACATGAAATATTAAGGAATTAACAAAAGGCAAAAGTGCTAAATTAAGCTTGAAAGGAAGATTTCTCAAAGCAAGTTGCTGTAGTGTGCTACTATGTTATACTTGTACTACAATAAAATTGGACATGGCTACAGAGAAAATGTAAGCTTATTCTAAACTAAAAGGGATCACTCTTAATAAACAGGTCTTCTGAATTCAGAATTGAAAAATAACGGTGGCTTTTGTCAAAGCCTTTAGATCATTTGAATGTGTCTCTCCAACTGACTTTTTAGAAGTTCCGAGAAAAGATTACATGGTCATACTCAAAGGCAAATGCCAGACAGGTTGACAATCTAGAAGACCCAAGAAAAAAATTCATAAGTTAGACGTTTGAATAATAAGAGTGTATCTATAAGATCCAAAAGGCACCCCCAAAATCTGGTAAAAAAGAGACTGCAACCAAAGCTGCATGTAGTATCTATGAGTAGAAAGCACAAGAGTTCCACTAGAGATTTTGAATTAGCTCGGTTGCCTGTGAACATGGTCTGAGAAAGTCAAAATTAATGGTTTATCAATATGGAATCTGGAATTTCTTATGTCTTTACAAAAAATTACTTCATGTTTTATGGAGAGGTAAATATAAAAGGCAGTATTTGCATTAAAATTTATTTGAATGAATTGTAAATTGTGTTTACATGAAGGATTAAAAAAAAATAAGGGAAAACATTGTAAACGTGCTTAGGTCGAACTGGACCTTGGGTTTCAAACAGATGAATTTGAAGTCTATACAGCTTCAGTATAATATGCAATGTATATAATAATGTGTCATCAAATTAAGATAGATGTATTCGCACAATATGATATTGGTTAAGGAAAAAAATTTATATAAAATGTCTACCATATTACGTATCGTTTTCCCTTTTGAGAAAAAAAAAGATTTAGTAAGCAAAGTAACTTTTTTTTCTCGGTCAAACTCGATATCAGCCAAGGTCATTCTTACACTGGTATGATCTTAACACTGAAAAGTTGTATAAAACCCACCCAAGATCATTCTGATCCTAGATACAATTCCTTTTTACTCCTCTAAACGCAAGGCAAAATGCTTTAGTGGGCAAAGTACTTTTCATTAGAACATAATAAATAGACAATGATTATAAATACCTTGGACGTTTGGCATAGGCTAAAAGTTAAAGTAGTGTCATGCTTCAAACACCTTTGAAATATGTATTGTAAATCCATTTTATTGAGCTCTCTCCCATGACAAAGAGGTCCTTTCAGTTTTTTGAGTGAATCATCTATATTTCATTTTCAGCTGTTTTTCAGTTTTTTGAAAGTCTACTTCATACAGAAGCATGTTAATGATGAATAATTTGTATATCTGGCGTGATTGCGGCTGAATTGACAAGGCATGGTGAGATTAACTCTTTTCTTTTTAGCACATCGGTATACCTTTTCAATGACTTGAAAACTAATATTGATGTTTATAAGAATGTGTCTTTGCATTAGATGCGCAAATGGACAAGACTATAAATACAGAAAGCTGTGGATAAAAATAGGCTATGAGCGAAAAAGTTGAAAAAATCTGTGGGATTCGATTCCCCATCGCAAAGTCGAGCCAGCAATCGCAAATCTAATTTATTTACCTTGAGAAAAAGAAAGGCTATAAACTAGGCTTATTTTAAATAAAATTTTGCTACCTCGTTTCATTTATTTAAATTCAATCGATATATGAAATGTGAAATGTACACGATATTTTTCAACATGGGGGGGGGGGGGGGGGAGGGCCGCTAATGAATAATTATTTAAAACATGGTTTTATTGAAGCTGGTAACTCATAAGTTACTTGGACACGTCAAAGGCTATTTTGAATGTAGCAAAACAAAAACAAAAAAAAAACTTTGCCGGCATTTCATTATCATGCTATTTCGCTTATCTCACTTTCCTTTCTGACTTTGCAAGTCGAAGCATGTGCGATTAATTAGTATGATCCAAATTACATGTATGAACCTTTTACAATTGATCTCTTGTTTCCATGTGTATGTGCGTGTGTGTGGGGGGGGGAGGGGAGGATTAGATGAGAGTCGGGCGGGAGAGAGAGAGAGAGATATGAAGGAGCTGTGCGTTATATAATTTTCACAATGTATGTTTCAAAGCGCACAGATATACCCAAAGGGCCAAACGATTATCTTACTAGGGCCTACTGATACCACTTTTCCTCGCTTCAGTGTGTTGTTTCGTGAACGCATCAGTTAAAAAATTAATAATTACCGATTACTAAACCGCTTCGAAAACGTCATAAATACGAGCAAAAGCCAAAGATGTTCAAATAATATTATTAGAACATCTTTGGCAAAAGCGCGTTTCTGCCTTGCAAGTACTGGTAGTCTTCGTGTTTGTACATTGATTTCGGAGAAAGTTCATTTCAACTTTAAACACGCTCAGATGCAATATTATGGTCTGCTCTGAGATAACAACAATAACTTAATCATGAGAGACACATCCTCTGAGATGCTATGTTCTGCATGCCACAATTTATTATTTTTTTTTTTCCTATTCTTATTTAAAGAAAACAAATGATGTAAAACCAATTGTACAGAGGTGCGTATCACATTTTTTTAACCATAAGTCAAAATGCAGGGGACGTCATACGCTTATTTCGTGCGCAATTTGTTTTCCTATAAGAATAATGAGCTAATGTAAAGTTTTAAACATTCTTTATTATGATGGATTAAAATAACGCGTTGTTGTTAATTCCCGCAAGGCAGTATGTATAACTATGTATTTTCTCGGGAATTTGTAGCCCTGAGCTCATACTTCTAGGATCATTATCTCTCTTTAAAAAATCTCCTCTAAAGATAACCTTACAGCGTTAAATTATATCTCTTTTTAAAAAATCCCCTCTAACGATAACCTTACAGCGTTAAATTATATCTCTCTTTAAAAAATCCCCTCTAACGATAACCTTACAGCGTTAAATTATATCTCTCTTTAAAAAATCCCCTCTAACGATAACCTTACAGCGTTAAATTATATCTCTCTTTAAAAAATCCCCTCTAACGATAACCTTACAGCGTTAAATTATATCTCTCTTTAAAAAATCCCCTCTAACGATAACCTTACAGCGTTAAATTAACGCATGCGTTATCCGGTTAACGACAACCTAGCGATATCGTTAAATTGATGTGTTTATGGGAACTAATTTTTATTACAAGGATCTCAAAATAATTCGGAATTACAGAATTAGTTGATGGTAAAAATAATGGTAACTCACTTCACTTGGAAATAATCTTATAACTCAATGGTAAAAACATAAACTGTGGTACTCTATTCCCCAATCAACTTAAACTAATGTCGTTGCATTTTATTTTCATTAAAGTAACGATATCACTACTTTGATTTTTGGTATGCCTACCGGTACGCAATCTAGCGGGAACATTTCTTTTAATGAAAGCAGTCGGTAAATCATTACATTCACTCATATTTCTTTGGAGGTTTAGAGCCAAGCCATTTCAAGTGAGCAACAATAAGACTTATGAGAGTTTTGATGAGGTTTTGTTTTTTCTTTTCTTTTTTTTTCTTTTTTTTTTTTTTTTTTTTTTCAGTAAAAAGATTATGCGGTGCAAATTTTTTTCAACAGCGTCTATAAAATGTATTCTTAAAGTGCGTTTTTTTTTTTTTTTCCACTTGACGATAACTTCAATGATAAATTAATCTGGTCATATTGATAACCCGATATGATGCTATAGGCCTACTATTTCTATTTTTATTCTTTTAACAGGAGGTAAAGGAACGCATGGTAAGAAACAATCGGGTACATGGGTATTTTCTAAGTCAGATCTTTAAATTTCTAACATAGAATATTATAGAAGATAGCTGAAATGTAATGCTGTAATTGAACTTTTTTTTTCGTTTGAGAATCTGATTATATGTTGTTGTTGTTTTACCTCTGAGCTTAAGTTGTGCATCTAACATTCTATGTGCGTTGGTGTTACCAGTAATGCAATCTCACAAAAGTGTTACCTGTTAGAGTTTAGAACTATTTCTGACAAAAAATATTATAGAAGATAGCCGAAATATATGTTTGTAACATAGCCTAACTTTGTTTTTTTTTTTTTTGTTTTTTTTTGTTTTATGTTTGAAAATCTGATTATATTTTTTCCCTCTGAGCTTAAGTTGTGCACCTATAATATGCATTGGTGTATTCAGTACTTTTCAACCTATACCTAGAAAATGTAATTATTTTATATCAAATTTATTTTTTTTTTTTAATAGATTCATTTTGTTCCCCAAACAGACCTCAGCTCGGAATGATTCTTATTCAGGCATCATACACATGGCGACAATCATTTTGATAGTTTGATGATGATAGAATCATTCAGAAAAAGAACACTCAGATGAAACGGAGATTTTTACGTTAAGATATTATAGCAGGTCATTATAAAAAATTACTACAAAAATCTTTTTTTTTCTAATTGACTAATGACTTATTATAATAAGACACTATGAAAGCAATACTTACTAATAGTAGTAGTAGTAGTCGTAGTAGTAGTAGTAGTAGTAGTAGTAGTAGTAGTAGTAGTAGTAGTAGTAGTAGTAGTAGTAGTAGTAGTAGTAGTAGTAGTAGTAGTAGTAGTAGTAGTAGTATCAGCAGCAATGGCAACAGTCATCTAGTAAAAACAGTTTATTTTGCCTCTATTCAATTTCTTTTTCAAAATCAATACAAGAACTGTAGATATGGCTAAGATCGAGATAAGTCTTTGAGCCTGTGACTTACCTTTTTTTATAGGCCTAATAGGCGCTATATGCAGATTATCAATCCTATTGAATAGAGTAATGTAGATATAGAACCAGTTTCTTCGAATCCCCGTTAAAAGGTCTTGGTTAATTTCAAGATTCCAAGTACTCAAGGTGCTTGTGAAAAAAATTTACGATCGATACAAATAATCAATCGATGATTAATGGCGTACTTGTATCAGATTGATGAATATAAACTATTACATGACACTATAATCAAAATCTGCATAAGTGATCAAAATGTCGGTAAGAAATAAACCATCTAAATAGCGAATCACTTTTACATCACTACTAACAGAAGCAACTTCAGGCGTCGGATTTTTGAAACTGAAACTCGCCTCAGCCAGTCCAGCTTATAGATCTAAATACAGCGTGCTGAAATGAAGATTTCGACCCAAAGGCCTATGGGTTGGTGTAAGTTTGCAAAAAGTCCGTATTTAAAATATGACAGCCTAGGCTTAACCGAAACACGAATTATTTTTCGTAAAATTATCGTCTCAACAAAAAGGACTGAAATTTTTCAACATTCTTCAAAAGAAAAATAAACAAAAGGGAAAGTAACATTAATTGAATACGAAAATGAAAAATTGAAACAGTTGATCAGATCTAGATCTCTCTCTTATCACAGGCAACTCAAACAAACTTTCCCATAATCTGGGAGCCACCGAAACTGATCCGGTCTCAGGAAAATGAATTCTGGGAAATAGAATTTTTGATGGAAGCTTTGATTTCGTGGAAAAGTATGCGAGGCCCCCGCCCCTGTTGTTGAGTTTCACCAATGGCGACTCGATATACTTTTGACAAGTTTACTGTTTGAAGTTCCTGTTTGAAGAAAAATGTGCCTAATTATAACCATACACTATCGTCAATCTGGTTGATTACAAAATAGCATGATTTCGCGACAGGATTAAGAGATGTATACATAATTAAAAAAAAAAAAAATTAGGAATGCAATGGCCAATATTTTATCTAATATTTTATTAAATAACAGTATTAAAAGCATTTTCACATAATTTGAAGCATACTTTAACTTCACTCTAGGCCTACCTGATCCCCCCCCCCCCGAAAAAAAAAAGAAATAAATAAATAAAAAAAAAGAAAAAGAAAACTCTTTGCTTTTTAATTAGATTTTGTCCAATGAGAATAGTAAGCTAAATAGAAAAAAAAAAAACAACTTTATCAATGTGAAGATCCCTTAAAATGATCATTACTTTGTGAAAACCAAACAAAAAACTTGATTGAACCTCTTAGCTCTTTTTATGAGAACTTATAAACTTATATTTTAACCTGTAAGTAGATAGGGAAAGCACAAAACTAACCGTTTTCAAGTATTTTCGAATGTTTCACCCCTTTATTCGATGTAAACTATTTTATTTTGTAGAGTCCATGTTCTACCTGGTCTGAAAAACATTTTGTTGGGGCATGTTAAGGAAAACACAGAGAGAGAGAGAGAGAGAGAGAGAGAGAGAGAGAGAGAGAGAGAGAGAGAGAGAGAGAGAGAGAGAGAGAGAAAAAGGGGGGGGGGGGTGTTTGGAGTTTGGGAAATGAAATAAAACCCATAGCCAAGTTTACCTTTATTTATTACATTATAATTATTAACGAAGTTTGACTAACACGCATTATAATAATTCATTCTCATATCCAAGGGTTTCACAAAGTGTCATGAATAAGGTTACAAAAGATAATATAAGTTGCGAAAATGGAAGAAAAAAATATTCCACAACTATTATAAGCCCAACGGAAGTCATTTAAGTGCTTCTGACAGGTTGCCAGAGGTGATGCTTTTAATCTGGGCATAATAATTTTGCAAAATCGCATCGATGACTTATTATACAAATAAAACTTTAAGCCTTTTCTATAAAAGAATTATTTCGGGAATACTTTTTGTCTTTCCCAAATCTTCTATAAAATGATGTTTATGGGATACAGTTAGTTCAACACTATGAAGTTTTCAAATTTATCCTTACTTTGATTTCAAATATCTTTTAAATTTAAATCATGAAATAAATAATAAAAAAGGCATTCCTCAGAGAGTTCACCATCAGAATCCTATATCCAGCTGTAACAGCTGTAGCAGCTCATTCACATTGAATGCGTCCAGTCATTCAAAATGTTTTTCACTTGGTTTACATTTCTTCGTGCCCTTAGCCTTTTTTTTTTTTTTTTTTTTTTTTTTTTTTGTCGTCTCGTCATCTTTTCAAAGGGTGCTCTCACCATTACCCGAATCATCTTCATAAATATAAAATAAAGCCAAATATTTTTCGAATTTATCCAGCGTATTTTTTTTTCTTTCTTCAGCAGCAACAATCAAAGTTTCATATAATAAAATTTATTACATTTTTTTTAAATAAGCCTCCTTTAGTTTTGATTTTTAGCTGCATGTTCTTTTATTTCATTGCAACTATAAATTTAATTATCTATGATTACTATTATATTTACAATCTGGGCATCATAGTAGTAGTAGCAGTAGTAGTAGTAGTAGTAGTAGTAGTAGTAGTAGTAGTAGTAGTAGTAGTAGTAGTAGTAGTAGTAGTAGTAGTAGTAGTAGTAGTAGTAGTAGTAGTAGTAGTAGTAGTAGTAGTAGTAGTAGTAGTAGTAGTACTAGTAGTGGTAGCAGTAGTATCACTTTTAAAACTACTATAAAGTTGTTCTTTTCCGTTTTTTCTTCTTCATTATTTTACTCTGATTAATTATTCCTTGTTCTTTGATTTATTTATTTATTTATTTTATTTAATGACTAGGCCTACATTACACCCATGAAACAACCGAGTAGCCTAGTACTATGATACAAACTCTCTTTTACGGAAACACAGAAAATCATCTCACAGTCAACCTACAGAGGACAAGTTATTTTCTTATCCTGTGACCCCATGTAAACACCACGACAATATAGAGATCTAGATCTAGATCGAAACGATTTAAAAGCTAAATTAGAAATTAGACTGCCTTCAGATCTATTTCTCTGAATGTCACTATGACTTCATTAATAGGCAGGTTACGACCACTTATCAAAACCGTGGCATTATTGCGTAAATCACCAACAGAAAGTGTTCGAAAACCAACAGTTCGGAACGCTGGAACGTAAGTCATGAAAAGCCAAATTTTCTTTTTTATATATCAGTATAGATCTAGCAGACACCGCCCCAAAGATTACTGTGAAACTTAATAAAAGGGAGACACTCTTACAGTTTATTGATATTGGATTGTTTACATCGCAGTCATGGATTTTAGTAGGGCAGTGTTTCTAAGTGAATAGGTTCAACGTTTGTAAAATTCCTAACCAGATTTTATCGCATGCAGTCACCTAGTCTATAGATAGATAAGGTAGTGGGTATCTGTATGCCAGATGAATGAGTAGATATTAGGCCTATACATTAAAATTATATATAGGCCTGTAGATCCGTATTAAAGAGTCGATGACGGCTGCCATATCCTATGATGTTATATTTTTATACCAATAAAATGTGGTAAGATTGCAGATATCGGCCCAACTCACGCTAGAATTCACAACTGAATGTTCCCAGCAAAACCGAAAGAAACTTGCAGTTTAATTGAATTTTAGGGCAATACAAAAATGCTTATAATATCTTGAAAAGTATTTATTTGCGAGGAATAAAACCTTCATATTCGTTTTCAGCATATTAAGAAAAATACAATTTTAAAGCTTAAAATGAGATGGGTGGATATCTGCAATAATACCTAAAATGTAAGATTGCTGAGTCAAAGAAATTGGCTGATTCATTTCTAGGTTTGGTCACTGTGTTGTAGACTTAAAGTCGATCTTGTTTGGCAGGAAGCATTTTAAAAGCGATTCCGAGACACTACTTCTAAAGACAAAGAAGCATCTGGGGTCCTGCCATGAGGATAATAAAACCTGTAGTTAAAGTGATCGATGGTTTGAGATTTTAAAGGGAGGCGTTCTGCTCTTTCTTAAGAGCAAGCTTATGGAATGCAATGCACTAAATTTGAAATTTGATAAAATTCTACAACTGCATCACATTACCGTACATGAGGTGATGATTTGAAGATGGCAGTATAATCTGCATCCCATTTGTCATTTTCTATACTGAAGCAAATCACTTTGTTTTCTTCCTTCGACCTTCTAATCATAATCATAAGTAGTGACTGACAGGTGGAATGGGGTGCTCAGCTCAGTTCTTATTAGGCTACCCTCCCCATGTTAATCTGCTGGCTAATATAGGATTTAGGTTGCAATAAAAATATCAGAATTACTGCCGTCTAACATGCATCCTTTTTGTTTCAAATTGGACTGTATCAAATTAAAACTGAGTATATCTTCTGTGAGGCTCAGCTAAATTATAGCTGACTTGGGAGACTTTCCGCAAACCCCTCCGTTATTTCCCAACCCACACCTTTGAAACTTTGCAGGCATCTACAGCATTCTAATTCATAATAAATAAACGCAAACTGCTTTCCTTGATTTCCCCAAAATGCTTTTTTTCTTTAACATAAGCTATCTTACAATCACCAATTTTGCCTGCCATTTTGTCATTTCTTTAAAAACGGAAATCTTTATCAATTGACTTAGGTGTAGATCTAAGTTTGAATAAAATATTGTGGCTAAGGATTCCGGCAAGGCAGTTCACTTTTATGCACTTCACGCGAAAATTCACAACTGTCTAATTAATTTGTTAAGCCTTTACAAGGGTCTAAAAAACAGATTTGGAATGAATAGAAAATTAAGTCAATATCCTTTTTGCCAAAGGGAATTAAGTTCTATATCTAAATTTTGGATTTAGAATTAGAGTTAATCGAGATATCTGGATCGTGGTACAAGTAAACGGAGAGGTGTCAAGACTATTTATAAGCCTCTTTAAATACACACACGCACCCCAGTCCCACAAATTGACACCAGGGTACCGTTTGTAGAATGGGGATTTCAGCTTGTTTATGTAAAAGCAAGAACTTAGCAAGCTGAAGATGCCTCTTGTGCTTGTGCTTAAACCTTTTGTTGTTTCATCACATCAATATCGTCAAATATTTGAGTCTAAACTTTCAAACACATTATGCAGTAAATGTGCGCATACAGCATTCACCCACTATGGAAGGCTATAGAATGCTCCATTCCTCAAGTCCCTCATCACTCATATTGCCAAAAAAGGAAAAAAAGTAGCTGCACAGTACCTTTTTTTTTTGTTTTTGGTTATTTTGATTACAAATGGGAATACTTTTATAGCAGATTTCATTAAGAGAAAGCCCCAGAACCCTTAGCAATAATTTTAAAATAAGTTTAAACTCAGTGCCTTATAAATAAATTGAAGTGAAGAATTGATTTTGGCTTACTTGAAACAAGCAAAAGAAAAGTTCAGTTCTTTGTGATGAATTTTTTTTAATTATGACCTACCTTAGGAAATTGTTTTACACAACCAGATTACACACTGTGATTTTAGAATTAGATGTCTATTGTTTTTTTTTTTTTTTTTTTCTTCTCTTTAAAACTTGAAATGTCACTGAAAAATTCATGAAATATATTTTTTTATAACTTACAAAATGATTCTGGACATGTACTTTATGTACTAAACACATTTTAAAGTGCTATATATTTAAGTCTTCCAGTGAAATTGAGTGCGTTAGCCTAGGCTCAGGTAACCTTAGAAGCATGACCTCATAGTGCCTCTGTGCCAAAAATCAGATCACCAACCTTACTAGATGTTTCCTTGTAGAACTACTGTGTCATTTCATCGACATTCTCTGCCTCATCATGTTTTTAAGGGAGTGCATCTTCAAAGGCAGAGCAAAAGTGCTGGACTAATGTAAAGGTCATAGAGAGCTCTAGGCTTTTCTAGCTTCTCATGCAGTTGTATTTTGATTCTTTTTTTTTTCATTTTTCTTTTATTCTCATAGGATAACCTACAGAGCTCATGCGGTGAAAGACACTGGATTGGCCCACTATCTTGGAGAGGGAATTAGTTTCTTCTTCTGGTATTGGATCTTGTATCACTGCTGGTTTGAGTTTGATCATCTAGTGGTAAGTTCAGTTCTTTCTTGCGTAATCTGAAGTTTTGCAAAGCACATATTTTAAATGTTATTATTTCCAAGCACCTCTGGGCATAATTCCTTACTTTCCTTCACAGGATACATTTACATGTACTTCAAAAAGTAAATCTATCCTCATTTTGGCAGTTTTTTTTTTTTTTTAGAAAAAGTTGATATTGTACTGGATTTCTTTCTTTTTTTTTTTTTTTTTTTGTTTTTTTGTTTTTTTTTTATTTTTTTTTTTTTTAAATCAAAGTCTGCTTTATCCTTTACTTAGTCACCAAACTTACATAGCGAGTTAGATCTATGGTATCATTCTCAAAAAGCAAATGATTTATCAATTTGCATTATTATTATTATTATTATTATTATTATTATTATTATTATTATTATTATTATTATTATTGTTATTATTATTATTATTATTATTATTATTATTATTATTATTATTGTTATTATTATTATTATTATTTCATGTCAATTAATTGACTGAAACTGCTGAAGATTCAGGTAGCAGTTAACATACTAAATAATTTGAGAAACAGAGATTTAAATTTATTAAGTGAGAAGATTTGATTCAAATTTCGTCATATGTTTTTAAATGTCTTTTCCTATACAAAAGCTTATAGTATTATTTTCACAACGTTCCGGTGAGTTATTATTTTTTGTAATCTTTTTCTTCGCAGCCACCCCATGAGTATCCAGATCCAACTAAATTCACAAACGAGGAGCTAGGGATACCACCAGATGATGAAGACTAGACTTTTCTTTTTTCTTTTTTTTTTTTTTTGTTTCAAAGGTATTTTTTTATTTATTATCCTTTTTTTTCTTTTAGGCTTAGTGTAACAACTTCACTCAAATTTAGATCTTTCACGTTGTATTAAATTAAAAAAAAACAAAAAACGGTGCACTGAATGGACGGTTTACTGTATGAATGTCATATTATATGTCTCCGAGTTTAATATAAGTCACCATAGCTGAAGTAAAAGGTTACATCATATTTGCAGTTGAATTATGGCTTGTATTTGACTAGTGGTTTTATGTGGAAAATAAATGATCTTATTTACAATCAATATTAATAAATTTTTATTTGAATTAATTTGTTGTCAAATTTGTGTACGCACTTCCACTTACCTTTCTGCTCTTATTGTTTTACAAATACATGTGGTTGGTGGAAATGATTAATTAACAATAAAAATCTAAAGAATGTCATTGAAAGTACCAGGGGATCGTTAAAATAGTTATATCTTAAATTAATATTTTAAAAAGTGGAAGCTGTGAACATTTCTCTAAAGTATTTCTATAGAGAAAACTATTCAAATTTGTTAGGCTGCAAGCTATTTTTCACTAATGTAGGCTTGATTGTGAGGAAAGTCTGAATGCTCTGAGATGGAGACTTCTGAAACACACTGGTATTATTGGGATTTACTGGCAGGCCACTTTGAATGGCAAATTTCTCTTCCTTTAATCATGCAGTCTGGAGAATAATTGTGTTTTTACAAAACTAATGAACCAATGAACTGGACCCACTTTGTACTGTGTAGTGATGCTGAATGATCAATGACTTATTTTACAGCCTTATTATCCAGCTCAACTATGTACTTTTGAAGGCCTGAGGTCACATTTTTCAATGGAAGAAAAAGCGAAGAAAAAAAAAAAGACTCCTCTAATTTTGTTTCATTTGTAGGAGAGTAAGGAACTTGACTTGAAGAATGCAAGTACTGGTAATTATGCCCACCTTCTTATTTACTATGCCTCACTGAGGCTTTAGATATTTAAAACAAAATCTTTAAGTTCATAAAATAGTCATAACAATAGGCTCCTTTTAAATTACTATGACAATACATCTACCATAAAAACAGATAAAAGAAGGACACAGATTTCAAATTGAACGAAGAAAGACTGACCATGGAAAGGATTATTTTAGTTTAATTTATAAAAAAATCAAACATCAGACATGAATCTTGTTACATGTATATGGAATTGGAAAAAAAACCTAAGATACAGATAAACTCCCATGCTGATGAGACATATTTGGATTTGTCTAAAAATTTACATTATATAATGTGAAAGAAAACGAAAAATTCATGTATATTTTTAATCAGTTAAGCTTCTCTTGTTACAGTATTCAAAAAAAATTTGTAACCAGTACAATGGGCAGCCTCAAAGATCGTAATAGATCGGTAGGATAATTTTTAAAGGATGGGCAGCAAGATATGATGAAGATTTACATCTTGTCTTAAAATCTTTGATATGAAAAACAAAATTTGTATGAGTGTTCAAATAAAAAATTCTTCAAACCTCACTATGGTATAATAAGAGACCATTAGAGTTATATAAAATGAAAATCAACATGGCAGAGGATCAAAATTATCCTCCGGAATATTATTCAAAATTGTCAAAATAATTATTAAAAGAAAAAATATACATATAGTGGTGATGTCAGCTGTCATGACATATATAGAAAGTATACAAGAAATGAAGACAAGCTGTTCCTCTAATTTAATACTGCAGAGAGTTGAAATTAATTCCCCCTGAATTTTACAGTAATCCAGGTTCTGCATGGAAGGTGACTATATCAAAGATATAAAGCTAAGAATAAGAAATTACCTCTCTGTACTTCTAATAAGATCTATGAAAGATAATTCAATTCACACCTGAGTGAGACTAGGTGGTGAAATCTCAACAAGCTGTTTGTAATGATTAAATGCTGCATTTGGCCCAACTAGGAGAAAAGAAAATTAGCCTTTGGTAAAATCTCTACAGTGTACTTGTGTTCTAGACCACATCAAACTAGAGCTGGTCAAACACAACAAATTCTCAGGATAGTTAAAAATATATTATAAAGATTTTAAGTAAAATAGCATGTATGATATATTTTCAATCATGTTTCTTGACAAGGACTTATCAAGAATTAATGTAACATGTGTATGTACTAAGTAAAAGGGAATAAAAACCGTTATAAAAATTAACCAAATTTTATTGCACTTGGCAATCCAAGTCATACTATAGAGGTCTGTGAGTTCACATTGCCTCATCAGTTTTCACAAGACATTTAAAGTTATAGACAAAGCTCGATGTAATGCAGAGAGATTTTGTACTTTTATATATATAACTCTATCTTAAAACATAGCTTTGCTTCCCAACTTTTTAAACAAAAAAAAAATGCCAAGGTAGTCTTTTTTATGTTGTGAAATTCCTTTTACAAACTAGTTTTATCTGTTTAAATTGTTAAATACACTGTACGAACATTAGCATTAGCCCATAACTATTATGTTTTGTGAAAACTTCATGTGCCCATTTAGGAATTGAGAAATGTTGAGTGTAAACAGGAAAATCCCTCCAATGTATGCGAGCAACCTTCAGTTAGATTTTCACTAAAATTAGAATCCAACTCATGAGAAGATTTATCAGAATACAAATTATGTCACATTAAATTTCAATCTCCTTTGAAAAGAATTAAACTCAAAATATTTAGTTTATATTTTCTGACGATAGATTTTGAAAATGGAAAGGAATGAAACAAGTACATTGTTGTTTTATGCCTTTTCATCCACATTTTTTTAGGAGTGTGATTTGTAAATTTGGTTTTACAGCAATCTATTTGCTTATAGTTTAAACTGAACCATAAGTGCAACCATTTCTGAACCACTTTATTTCAAATCTTCACTCAATTTCAAATTGAATAGAAAAATCTATTAGAATGATGCAAATACACACATGAATCAAAAACATCAGAATTTGTGGAACTTATCCTGCATCGTTTTGAAGTTGTTCTAATTATTTCAAGCTAGGTGGAATTTGCAGTAATGTTTCATTCAAATTTTAAATCAATCTAAGATTTTTTCATGCGCTTCTCAACCTTGAAATAGCAAGAATTACTCAGTTTTTTAAAGAGATGCATGTCCTGACATGTCCTTTTTAAATTTTTATCTTGTAAATCAAAGAGAAGTGAAAGATTTGTTTAAATTTTTTTTTTTTAAAAATACATGTACAAGTTATGACACACCAGTCAATACGACTTACTTCTCAAACAAAGAGAAAGTACACATGTAAACATACTAAGGGTTTCACTTAAGGGGGTAAAAAATTTGCTTGTACTCTGCAGTGGTTAATAATTACATGTTATATACACCTGCTTTTTATATTTCCCCTACAGACAATGTGTAAATGTAGATCGAAATCTAAATTTCAAAAAAGCAAACTACATAGTCAAGACAAAGGTATACTTTCATTTAAAAAGTTTTGAGACTTAGGTGGTATAGCACAGCAGAAGCATAGCCAATCCCCATTTTATGAGAAGTTAAACGTTTGCAATGGGAACTACATTCCCATTTTCAATTCACAGATAAATTGGTACCATTTGATAATGGATTTAAATTATCTTCTTAGTAATTCTCAGCTCATAGTTTCATTCAAAGAATGTCCATTTAATGGACTTTTAATTTCAAAATTTCTTATTGCCAGACTTCTTAATAGTTAAAACAGCTTTATATATTTAAAATTTTTGACATTTTAAAGCCATTTGTAGGCCTACTTTGTAATTGCTTATATTTTTATATATCGTCGAAAGGGAAGCCTTCAACAAACAAGAAATAAATGAGAGACACAAAAAGAAGCGTTGCTGATCTTGAAAAAATATTATTTATTCTTTCTTCAGCCTTTGGAGCTATCTTATGAACTTCGAAGATAAAGTTACTCCAAGCTGCCTTGAATTTATATGTGTGGAAGGTGCGCTGTGCATGAAGAAATCTTGCTTGTTTTTCAACTTCCTTTTGTGGTTATTGGGCCAGTGAAAACTTGTTGAATGTTTACCCTCTTGTGAATGAGAAATGAGGTTATGACGTTTCATCAAAACACTGATTCGTTGTCCTTTATGGTAAACCCATTGTGTGTCTGTGTATATGAATTGAGTGATATCAACATTAATCAAAATTACCTTTTATAAAGATGTAAAAAAAATTGATAATATGTATTGATAATTTTTTATCTTGATACAGGTAATTTTCCAGTTTTATAATGAAGATAAAGCTTGAAAATTTGAAATATTTCTGTTCCGAAGTAAAGCAAATTCAAACAAGAAGATGAAGTTACATGTATTAATATTAATGAGCAGCACATTATGTTTATCCAATTAAGGATTTCAAACCCACTCATCTTTACTATTGCAGCAAAAAGCTACATCATATTATACTATTGGGCACATACTTAGGAAGAAGACACAAATGGGACATAGAAGCAGAGCTTGTTTTGAAGATGACATTATAACACTGAGCAGAAATAAAGAGTTTGTTACAATTGATTGTTAAATCGCAATTGTTGTAAAAGAATAATGAGAAGCATTATTACAGTGCATTATAATCACAAATGAAAAATAAGTATTGTGTCTTGATTTCAAGACACAAAGATAACTTAAAAAGAAAATTATACACAAGTAGGAACCATAAAAATAAGTATGAAGTTACAGTATGTGATCCATGAATGCATTAAAAAATACCCCAAATCCCACATATAACGGTTATTTCAAAAGTGCTTTTGGGAATAGGTTCTATAACTTGAATGCCTCTCCACACATAACATAAAATATAATTTTGATTCCAAATATTTTTATCAATTTCTTTGAATTAAAATAATAATTTGATGAAAAGATCTGAAATAGGCCAGATCCTGATAAAAATACTGATGTTTTATTTTGAATTGATTTGTTTCCTGGAAATAAAATAAAACAATCTGAAGATATTGCTGCATATTAGTTTTGAGTTAGAAAAAATATAAAAGTTATGACAATAGACTTTGCATTAACTTTTTTCTTAAACTCAAATCAATCCACGTAGGTACAAGGAAATTTAGGTTCAGCTTATTTTCAACTAACAAATTCTGGCCTTTACTTATGTAGTGGGTATTGCAAAAAAAGTTAAAAGCAAAAAATAAAGAATTTTTGAAATCTTCTTAGGTTCATAGAAATACAAATGCAAATTTTGGCATTCAAATTGTTTGAATAATAATTAATATCCTGTGTGACGGCATTAACATTAATTGAATGCATTATAATTTCATGGCTTTATCAGTTTCATTAGCAATTCAATTGTCCATCATCATGAACATAACTTAATAATTACTTCATTGCCTAACAATTTTATAATTATTATAAAATCAAATGTAGCTGCCAAACTTGTTTTCAAAGGCCAAACTACATAGAAAAGATCGGGCATAGCCTGAATTTTTGTTGCGTTTATCATATTGAATACATAGAAATGTTGAGTAGTAATGATTGATACTTCAAGCTGTCCTCATCTCTTTCCTTGAAAGACCTAGAAAGATCTAGGCATAGGTGCATGAGACATCAGCCTTTTGTCAATGTCAATCTTGTTTGTAGGAGTAGTTGTTAACTTAAATATTTTCCAAGAACTGATTTATTCACTCTGGTCAATTTGCTCCTTCTGTAGGAAAAAAAAACGTGACTGTTTAAGCAGTGACCTGCAAATAAGACAGACCCTTGCCATAAATTTATATACACTGTATGTTATAAGATAACTTGAAACGTTGATGCTCTCAGTAAACTAGATGCTTTACTAAAAGAGATGAATGTCATTTGTCTAATAAGGGCCAAGGTAGATCCTAAATTTGCGCTACAACCATTGTACCATCTTCATAACTTTGTTGCATCATGTGGTAAGATGGCCGTTTCTTGTGGGTTCGTAAGCTACTTGAGTAACCATTAGAAGAGGAAGGTGCAAAAAGCCCGTGTGTTGTCTCCTGAAATAGAAGCACAAACAATATCTTCAAAGAAGTTATCACCAAAAAAAATTTTTTTGCGTGATATAAAAATAAAAAAAAACCACCCTTCCTATTAAGAAAGAGACATTGTTGTGAAATTCATACAGTTATGTCAATACAAGTGAACATAGTGCTTTAGTAACTCCATCAAAACCATGACAAAAACCAATTACACAATTTAACGTGAGAGAAATAAGTTATTAATATCTGCATGACAAAAAATAAGAAACATACACCGGTTTTCTACGAGGCCGTGATGGCAGGTGCAACTATGGCATTGTAGCCTCACTACTCATATGTAATGTATCTACTCGATAGGATTACCCCAAGAATCAGCAGCAGCAGCACCACCACCACCACCAACTACTACTACTACTACTACTACTACTACTACTACTACTACTACTACTACTACTACTACTACTACTACTACTACTACTACTACTACTAAAACAACAACTACTACTACTCCTATTACTACTACTACTACTACTACTACTACTACTACTACTACTACTACTACTACTACTACTACTACTACTACTACTACAACTACAACTACTACTACTACTACTACTACTACTACTACTACTACTACTACTACTACTACTACTACTACTACTACTACTACTTCTACTACCTATACATGTACCGCTACTTACCTGGTCTATATCTGTGATGTCATTGTTAGGATCATTATCCGGATCAAAGGTCATTGCACCAGTGCCATCTATGAAGCTAGTGTGTACCATCATTTGTCGATGGTTAGAAGAAAACGACTCACGGGATGTTGTACCCTTTGAACAAAAATATTTTGTGAGGTCATAAAAAATGTTTCGCCTAATTTCATCTAAACCTCTCTACATCTGTATGCATCAATTTTCTGTCTCTGAATCCCTTTCTTTTTGCCTAGAGTCATCATCATCTTCTTCTACATCTTTATCACTTTCTACGTCTCTCTCTCTCTCTCTCTCTCTCTCTCTCTCTCTCTCTCTCTCTCTCTCTCTCTCTCTCTCTCTCTCTCTCTCTCTCTCTCTCTCTCTCTCTCTCTCTCTCTCTCTCTTTTTCTCCCAACCACTTTTTTCAGCTTGGTTTTTGGTTGCAAACAATTTTCGTCTCAATAGAAAGCTATTTCGTGTATTAGTAAAAAATACTTGGTGTGGGCACCCCAGTCATCTCCGTTAATAATTTATTTGATGAAACTGTTTCGTGAAAAACAAATCTTTTCTTATTCGGAATGACACACGAGGCCTTGGTAATCGAAATGTATGAGTATAAAGCAAAGGAGACATAAGCGAGCGAGTTTAAGAGATTCGGAAAGTTGAACACGCCATGGATTATAAAAGACTTATAATGGGGCATGCACTAGATTATATACATAGATATATAGACTATAATATACACGTCAAATCCAATAGAAATGCTCTTTATTAAAAAAAAAAAGTTAATTCTTTGTTTTAAAGATGAGAAACCACGTCTAAACACGGAAAATGATATCCCTGCGCCTAACTAAAGCATTTTTCCTCAGCTGTTTCGCAATAAGGCTCCCCTTGGCAAAAGCTCAAGTTACTGTCAAAGAATTTCATAGAAACTGCAAAACGCTCTGTAGCTTAATAATGAACTCATAACTCTGAATAGAAGGATATTTTGATTTGCTAGTTTTTCATTTTTTTTTTATATAATTAATCGCCACATACCTAAGAAAGAATCTGAAGGGACGCCTCATTATATTCGTGGAAGAGGGTGGGTTCTTGAGATTAAACCGAAAATTAGAGCAAATATCACTGCGAAAGTTAACGGTCTTCATTATTTTCGGATCACATGAATTTGATGGTCTCGACAGAGGTGAAAATGCTTAAAGATTTGGATCATTTTTATGAGATTCATCGATCAAAAAGATATAAAAATTGATCCTCCGTATGACAACAGAGAGCGTTGAGGATGAAAATCTCTTCAAAGTTTTTTTACTGGCATTTTCCCTTCAGATTCTCTTCTTCTTCTAGGATAATTATGGATAACTCACCTGGCTGTTGCTATTTGCCAAGGGCTGCTCCTGTGAAGCTGACTTGTAGACTTGCCTGTTTCTGTACAACACAGCCACTAAGACAACGAGCATCACAAACAACAGGCTCGGCACAGCGATACAAGCCGCCATAATCATGATTTCCCAAGTACCTGGGACAGGGTAGATAAAATGCTGATGAACTGGTTGATTGGTAGTTAAGAACAGAATAATCCATGAGAATACCAACTCAACAGTGATTTTGTGCTGGCAGCATAGATCAAGCACGACAAGGTCAACCCTTCTTCTCTCCTTCCCCTCACCTCTCCTCCTCTTTCTTCTTCTCCTCCTCCTCCTCTTCCTACTACTACTACTACTGCTACTCCACTACTACTACTACTACTACTACTACTACTACTACTACTACTACTACTACTACTACTACTACTACTACTACTGCTGCTGCTGCTGCTACTACTACTACTACTACTACTACTGCTGCTGCTGCTGCTGCTGCTGCTGCTGCTACTACTACTACTACTACTACTACTACTACTACTACTACTACCGCTCCTTCTTCATCATCATCTTCTTCTTCTTTTTTAGGTAATAAAAATGTGAACAACATCTCACATTATTAAAAAAAAAAAAAAAAGAAACAGACAAACAAAAGCGTTCATTGATTATTTTTGTTTTAATTTTTCTGTTATTTTCTGTGAAATAGTAATACAAATCAATGTCGGCAATACATTTGAACACGGAATTAACGCTTTTGGGTTTTTTTCTTTTCTTTTTTTTTTTTTTTTTTTTGAATCATGGAAGATATTGTTTATATTATTATCCTCCCTATCGAACACGTACTTAAAATATTTTTATCACAATAATTGGCGACTAGAAGAGGATTTTCGATGTCATTAAAGTAAGAGTCGGTATTTTACATTAGATGTATGAATACGCAAGATGTTAGATGTTCACAAGTCTAAACTGTTGCATAAACAAGATAACTAACTCTATTCTTGAACAAAGTATGAAGAAATCGACGATAAGAACAAATTTCTCATTTACTTTTACTTTACCAATTTGTAACAGAAGAAACACATAAGTTACAAATCAGAATGTAAAAAAAATAATTTTTGATTATCTCGTCGGACAGATTCTTCCCCTTTTTATTTTTTTACTCCTTTATGTCATCACTTGAGCAGTTACCAGATAGTGCTTTTCTGTGTAACTCTCTGAAATCAAGTGTTCCACCTTCATAATATTTTATTTGAAGGGCACTACTACCGCTAAACATTTTTGCTTTTACCGTCTAGGCAGAAAAGTGTGGCATCTTTCCACTTTTCGGACATACTGACAAACGACTAATTCTGTACGCTCCCAGTATATTTTCTAAAAGCCTTCTTATACATGTATATACGTATATGTATATATAAATATATATATACATATATATTATATATAAATATTATGTATGTATGTATGTATGTATGTATATGTATATATATATATATATATATATATATATATATATATATATATATATATATATATATATATATATATATATATATACAGAAAGGCTTAAAATCCCGGCAAAAAGAGCCACGAATTGCACTGCCTTGTAGGAATTCAAGTATTTGTATCAGGTACTCTCATTACCATAGGCGTTTAAAGGGATCAGCAAATAGCAGTTTACTAAATAAGCCAACTATTCTTATTCCAGCAAAGTATTATGTTTAAATAAGGCAGCCTTCACATTGAATTAACAAAATACATTGGATGATGTCATTCTTGCGGCCTTACTATTCTTCGGAGACCTATAGATCGTGATCCTCACCTTAATTTAACATGACTGATCTAAGAAAATAAAGTGGTGAAAGCTTACATCCTGTCTCGTCACTGTGATCGTAAGGTCCACAGTTGTAGACTCCATCGCAAACCAGTTGCTTGGGTATACAGTAGCGGTTCAAGGGCTTACACAACCCCCCACCAGAGCAGTATCTGCCCCCCTCACACCGGAAGTCTGGACACTCCTCTGGAGAAAGATGGGAAAATGCAAAGTTTAATCTTTAGTTCTAAAGAGGAACGATAAAAATGAAGACAGTAAATATGATTAAGTGGATGAAAAGGATGATGGTGATGATGATGATGATGGTTGGTCATGGTCGTGGGATGATGATGATCATGACGTTAGACTACGTCTACTTAAAGTACTATAAAATTGCATAATTATAATACAGGAATAAGATAAAGACGTTATGTCAATGATGAGAAACACAATGGTGACACAATCACATCTGTGTTAAAAGTAGGATAATAATGTGCGTGTAAAGATGCACTATAATATTTTGATGATAATGATGATGACGAAGACGATGACATAGATGACAATGGATGTCGTACAGGAGGCAATTGTTATTACGCTATCTATTTGCATGTTTGAGCAAAAAGTATCTTCTTCATCTTTTAAACTGCCTCTTTTTCCTACTTTCTTAATTGACAAAGCGCTTTAACAGATAGAGGTCACTTCAAGGAAAGCAGCTCTATAAATGCTGAGAGTTACTGAAAAGCTAGTGTTAACAAAGATGATGATCTCGAATAAGTTTACAACATTTCTTTTCACGAGAACAGTGGCTTCAGGGGTGTATAATTGTTTCAGTTAAGGCCTTGGGTAAAAAAAAAAGCCACAAAACAATCAACCTATCAACATTAGTCATTTAGCAGACCATGAAAGATTTTCAAATTGCATGAGGTTCTATAATCTACTTTGAATAATATTTTATTCTTAATATTGGCACTGATTCCAAAGCTTTTGTAAACTTCATTAAAGTCCCCACCCTTTTCACAAAAAGAGATTTGGCGTACAACGTACATCAGAGAGGAGAAAAAAATACCCAATGGATAGGAGAAAGCACCCTCTTTTTCCGGCTATTATTATGATCGATTAGAAAGAAAAGAACTTAAATTTCAATGCACAATAATCCGTAGAGCAGGAAAAAAATGCCCGTTTAATTCATTAGGGGATCCCGGATTGAGGACTCTCGCGTCATCTCGTGGTTTCCATTGGCTGCCACTGGATCAAGGGTTATCCTCTCCAGGACTTGAGAGAGTTTAAGTCAAACGTCACCAGCAAGTGCATTTGATGATTCAAATAGAATAAGAAAATTCAACTTTACTTATAGATCCTTTTAAAGATTCACTATCTTGTAGGTCTAAATAAATGGACAGCTATAAATACCCTCAAGTCAGTGCGCTTTTACTTTGAGGTATTTTTTTTACGAGAATTTAAATCATTCTAATAAGGGTTTAAAATGTTTTAAAATAGATTTGGAAAGTACAGAGTTAACTGATATTCCATTTGACAGAGTCTGTATTTAGCTATTAAGCACCCACCATCCACTGTCACGGCCATCCACAAAAGTTTGAAGCCGCGACGACCATTCTTGCCGGCCTGTCGCGGCCTGGAGTCCGTGACGAATCTAATGAGAGTCCTGTTGGTGCTGGTCACGTGCTCTAAGTCCGGGGCCAGGTAATCGGACAGTTTGCCGCACCAGTCCAGCGTGGCAAGGGTGAAGTCGCTCACATAGCCGTTATAGAGACGCAGCGCCGAATAGCCACACGTAGCGTCTGTAGATATTGCAGAGGGGACAAAGGTCAAAATAAGAGAGAAAGAAGAGAGAGAGAGAGAGAGAGAGAGAGAGAGAGAGAGAGAGAGAGAGAGAGAGAGAGAGAGAGAGAGAGAGAGAGAGAGAGAGACAGAGACAGAGACAGAGACAGAGAGCGACAGAGAGCGACAGAGAGATAGAGGGGCAGAGAGGGGTGGGAGTGGGAAACAGAAATATAAGTCTATTAAAATATACTATGGACATCTTTCTCTAAAGCTCTCTTTTTCTATTCCTCGTGATGTTCGGTGTTCCAAACCTGAAGCAGAAATTAGCTTTGTGTCTCGGGGAAAAGCACTTAAAGTGATTGTTTTTCTTACTTCACTCAGTGTTGTGAAACCATGCGTGCTTAATCTGTGACTTTGAAGTCTGCGACAGACAAGCGCTTTCTAAAAAGCGTTATTTGTATAGCATGCATCCGCTTCAAGCTCCAGAGAGATGGATTCACAAAGGCTTTTATGAGGATTTGACCAAGTAAAAAGAAATGGGTTTTGACGGAGTAAAGGAAAAAATGTATAGGTTTTCCTTGCAAGAAAGGTGATGTAGAAAAGTAAGCTATGATTATCTTCAAACAGATTCTTTTTTTTTTTTTGCTGTTATTTGAAACACACTTTTTTTGACTATTAAAGTTGGGTAAGATTTTAACTTGTCCTAATTTTAAATAATAATTTTTCTGATTAATTTTTTTTCCTAATTAATTTTTGTCGAAGGAAAAAAAATATCTTATAATTTTTTATCTATTGGAAAAATGATGTTCCCTTTTTTTAGAGGACTAATTTAAATTCTCTTCTAATTTCTTAATTCTTTCTGCGATCTTATTGTTCAAATTCCCTTTTGTTGATTTGACAGTATTATTTTTTATGCAGTATATACCCTGCTCTTTCATACTGATTTGCTTCTTTCCTCATGGTATTCATTGGTTTGTTATCTGTGTTGCGACAAGGACTCACCTCCTAATCCCATGTCTATGTCTAAATCCTCAACGCGCACCAGCACGCTTTTATTTTCAGGCACGTTGATTATCCATGAGCAGTTGACAGATGATGGGTAGCTGTTTGGGTAGTTGGGTGAGTAAATGAACCCAGCAATGCCTGTGAGATGCCCGCTCCCACACACGCTGGGTTTGTGGTCGAAAGGTTGATAGTCTGAAGAGAGATGAAATGTAATGATAATGAAGTTGTCAGCGGCAGTGATTGTTACTTAACCCAGGGGCAAAAGAGGATGAAGAGACTTATTTGGTACGGTGGAGGTGTAGATGTGGGTTATGATGTTGGTTGTGGTGATAATGATAATGATGACGATAATCATGATTATGATTAGGTGGAAGAGTATGATAGTGCTGCTGCTAATGACGACAACGATGGTTATGACCTTGCTGAGAATAGTTTTGACTATGATGATGATGATGATGATGATGATGATGATGATTATGATGATTATGATGAAGATAATGGTGGTGGTGATGGTGGTGGTGATGATGATGATGATGATGATGATGATGATGATGATGATGATGATGATGATGAAGAGGAAAGCGACGAAGGTTGAAGAATTGATGTCGAACACCTTCATTCAGATAGATAAGGGATGTTGTTGTGCGTTTACAAAGTGTTCGCTCAACATTCAGACCAGAAACGTTGTGTCATTAAGATATTAATACGATTTCCCCCCCTTTTAATCCAATCTAATGACAAAAGACCTAATTCTGGTTACCATGGCACCTCCAGCTTTATTCTCTTGTAATGCGAACTAATGAGGCTCACATGAAATTCATTTTACATTACGCAAGGGCGATCAGCCATGTTCTCGCTTTAGGCTATACACTTAATCCTCTTTGCTCATCTAGGAGTGCCGATGCCCATGCAGAAAAAGCACTCTCTATGAGATTCTGTTGGAATATAATTACTCTGTTTCGAGTCATGATGTAGTAAATATGTATAGGGTTTCATCTCCTCCATCCACAATGTATTATGAAGAATATTTATCTAATTAAATAAAAATTTACTCGCAATCTTCTAGAGGAAGAGTACTACATGTACGAACCAATTAAAAAAAAAACCCACCCCCTTTCCCCAAAGAATAAAAAAAGAACAAATTAAAAAAGAAGATAAATAAAAAAAAAAAAAAAAAAAAATACAAAAAAAAAAGAAGCAAAAGTTCAAACCTTGTCCTAAGAACCTGTAGGTGCCGTTGAAGCCTCTGCCGTCATTGAACCAGTGGTCGCTAACGAACTTGATCTCCAGCTTGGAGAGGGGAGAGATGATAGTCTGGGGGATAACATCTCCACAGAACCGGTTGAGCCGCTGCCTCACCTCGGCCGAGTCGATGGCGAACACGTCTATGTAGTCGTACCTGCAACTGACACGAAGGTGTGTTTTGCGTATGACAGTAACTGGAGCTTGTTGAGATGAAAACCGTATAATAATATTGACGCGTGTGGAATAATGGCTTAAAATTTTTAGTACATTAGGTGAGTAATTGATTCAGTGTTTGCAAACCAATTTGGCTTTGAAACTGTTTTGCTTTTTTTCTTTTTTTTTATGAGGATTAAAGGAGGAGGCTTAAATAGCTTTAAGCACAAAGGCCATTAAGCTATCGCGTTTTTAAGATCTTAATAGAAGTCTAGATTCCAAAAAGCGACCAAAAAAAATAAAAGAATTGAAGAAACAGAAAGAACGAGAGAGAGAGAGAGAGAGAGAGAGAGAGAGAGAGAGAGAGAGAGAGAGAGAGAGAGAGAGAGAGAGAGAGAGAGAGAGAGAGAGAGAGAGAGAGAGAGAGAGAGAGAGAGAGAGAGAGAGAGAGAGAGAGAGAGAGAGAGAGAGATATTCATTAGAGGATTGCCTTTGAGTATGAATCGAGAGGTTGAGCTTCTTATTGAGCAAGAGGCAAGGCAGAGCGAAAAAAACGTTTCTTCTATTGAAGAGTTTATTTTTTCATTAAATTTAAATTTCGGATCGCAAACATTTTGAAGCACATTTTTATATTAAATCGAAATTGAGTTTGAGTCTCCATTCTCAAAGTAAAAAAAATTTGAAAAGTTCATGACATAAGATTGTTACATTGTTGTTACATTGAGCATAGTTACATTCCAAATAGCATATATTCAAATTGCATGCATCTACTCAATAACCCTTAAAATAGCGCTTAAGCACAAAATAATCAAATCCATGTAAACACAAACTTGATCATCGAAAACAACACCAGTTTTGAAGGCTTATCAAATAAATGTTCAGAAATATAACTGACAATATAAGATTGCCATCGGATATACAAAAAAAAAGCATTGTCGTAAAGTTTTTTTCCATTTTAAATTTGGGCTCAACTCTACATCGCTAAACTGCTCAGACTTTTCTCATTATTGCTAATTATGATTTACTTTGACAATTGTCCAATTTTGACTCCAGCGTCTATTTAATCACACATTGCTTAATATACTTTTATTTTGTTTTGAGACATTTCTCTTCTAATGCCTAGCTAAGACTAAGGTAAGTTTTTATGCTCCATATCAGTTCTGAGCTTGCACCCATTTATTTGCTTGCATCATTCACATCATAATTATGTTGCTATATTTATTCGTACACGGTCGAGAGTACTTTCATTGGCTATCAATGATTATGCCTCCTCCGTCAACGCCCACAAATAAAGCTACAAATTGCATGGACCTTTCTAACAAAAATATGAATGACCTCTTACCCTTAAATTTACATTAGACAGAATTTTACCGCGCGCATTTGACAAAATACCCTCCTTTCATACCCATTCTTCTAAAGAAACTATGGCAAGATATCCCTCTAGATCCTGTATGAACTTAATTGCAGTTCATTTTTTGAGGAGCTTTCATTTCAGAACACTTTTTTTCCTTTTATCAGCAGGCCCTTAAAATAATTCTCTTAAGAGTATATATAAATTTAGTCACATCAGGTTATTATTTTATGAATGCTTTTTAAGATAACAAAAATTTAATCACCTTAAATATCCTTTTTTTGGAAGAACTTCCGAATGGGTATGGTACCTCTACCATACTAAAGAGGGCTTCGTTTGATTGGGCCATGTATAGAACTTATTAATACTTCAAGGATGTGTAAATCATTTTATAACAATAAACTACCAATAAAACAAAAAAAAAAAAACAACAGCTGCGGTATGTGATAATCTTTATCATATCTTAATACACTGAACCAACGTACTCAATCAGAAGTCCTATCCCTTTTATTTATCTGAAATTTATATTAAAAACTTACGTATTGTCCCCTTCTTTCTTGTCCTCCAAGTCAAAGCTATCGAACTTGATCTCCACCCCTCCATTGGCGGATGGGTTGAAGTAGTATGTACAGCGGAGGAGAGATGAGTATGAGTTGGGGAAGTTGGGGCTGGAGAAAACCCCCGTTACGCCAGTGGTGTACCTGCTGAAGTGCTTGTCACAGTCCTCAGACAGTGCTGTTGAGAGAATAAAACGGTTCAAAAATTCAATATGGATAAAAAATCATTTGTCACTTTCCTTTTCACCTTTTAGAAACCGGTTTGAAACAAATTTTCGTAAATCGTAGTTAACCAACAAAAGAGTCTCATGTACAATAAAAAGACAACAATGACTACCTTATAAAATATAGCTGAAACGGCTAAGAGAAGTCAAGTGTCGACCTCTTCTTTTCTCAGATTGTTAAGACCTTAACGGGGAGACACTTGTTATCGCTGCTGTTAAATCTAGTTTAGAAAAAAGCATTAAGCCAGGGATTTGAAACAATCTTACCATTGTAGGGTCTTAATATGTGCTTTAAGTAGAACTCACAATTTGTTGTGACAGCCGAGGTGGCTCAAATTTGATCCAGCCCTGTTTAAAAACATTTTCGAATAGTATGTAAACCTCTAATATAATAGATTATCAAATTTCACGTTGCTTTCATTTATGTTTAGGGCCTCCACGAAGAAATTTGCAGCGAGGAAAACACCATTACTCAAAATATATGCTCCGATGTCAAAGGAAGCAATTTGTGTTGCTTGCGATTTGTGGAATTCAACAAATCTTTCAATTTTAGGTTGCTTTCTACAAATCACGAGGATCACGATTTGCTGCTTTTAATGTCCATGCTTTTTGTGGGATGGTGTTGCTATTTGAAAATTACTTCGTGTAAAATACATACCTGATCCTTACTGATTGGTTCTGTTGTGAGCTATAGTTGAGAGTGCCTGAACAATTTCTCTCTCTCTCTCTCTCTCTCTCTCTCTCTCTCTCTCTCTCTCTCTCTCTCTCTCTCTCTCTCTCTCTCTCTCTCTCTCTCTCTCTCTCTCTCTCTCTCTCTCTCTCTCTCTCTCTCTCTCTCTCTCTCTCTATCACTCACTCTTTCTCTGTGGGTGTATGTGCCCTTCACCACTTTTTTAATTTAAATTCTCTTTTTCCCTTTATAGCTTTCTATATCCTGCATATTGCTATACATTAAGAGGAGATCTAAGTTATAATTATCATTTAGACTATTGTAATAGAGGGATACCTTTGCCCTTATAATTATCTCCTGAACGCAGCCGGAAATTACATTTTTCAATCACAAAAGCCCTAGGACATTTGGAAGGTTGCAAAAATAAATTACAATACTTAGAGT
>JAWDGP010006834.1:452500-547500 GCA_033675545.1 Elysia crispata | reverse complement strand
GCAATGTTTCCACTAGAATCTCTCTATTTCTCTCCCCTCATTCTCTCTCTTTCTCTCTCTCTCTCTCTCTCTCTCTCTCTCTCTCTCTCTCTCTCTCATTGCGACAATAAACACAATGAAAGATGGTTAAACCATATCTTTTCTTGATTAATGTTGATTTGGAATACACTAAAACCACAACCAGTATTACATAAGAAAATATCACTGCAAGAGTAAAATAATTAAATGTTATCATACAAACCGAGAAAGAACTCAGAAGCGCTTGGAAATCAGACTATTAAAGTACACTAAACATTCACCTGATTATTAATATCTTTAGCTTTTGATAATTTAACCAACTTGTACGACCCGCCGTTATCAACTCTCTGCAAGTTGTGTCGCGTTCATGAAGCTTTGCTCATTTGTAGGAACTTATCTAGGATGAATTTGTCTTTTATTTATATTTTTATTTCACAGACTTGAAGTTTCTTCAGGTCTACTAGTAAAATAAAGTACCCGCCCATATAAATCGCCAAAACGGCATAATAATAATAATGTATATAAGTGGTCGATGGTAAAAAAAAAAGGGAAAGGAAACAAAATATATTAAGATCCTACAGTCGTGGACTTTCCCACTCATTTATGCATTTATCAGACAGAATTCTTGCTTTTAAGGCCGTCTCGGTGTTTCGAGGAATTTTTTTTTTCTTATTTTTATTCCTTCTTTTTTTATTTCATTGGTAGAACACTCTCAGACAGAGAATCTCTTTATGTCCCATTAAAGTATTACCCTTACCGCCACTCGCGGATATTCAATAGGGTTTCTTGCTTCCACTTGTCTACAGCTATTAGGAACATTTCCCATGGCAGTATTCAATTTTCCATTTTCCTATTCCCCTTAAGACCTGCTGGATTGATTGAACCGAAGATAAATTCTTAAGGGCGGCTGGGAAATAAAAGTTTCCCCCGTCTAGTGGACAGTATGTTTCTGTTCTTTTTAATTACAGTTAGTGAGGCAATTCACTTGAAAGCCGGGCTTTGGTTTCATCCTTGAATAAAAGGGAGACGACAAATCAGTTGACGCAAGATTCTGGCATGATGAATCTCTGGTCTGTCATTGATGGCAGAATCCTAGCCTAGGACAAGATGATCTTTCCTGGTTAAGACAAATACTTGATACCTCTTTATGATCATTATCTTAAAACTATTTAAGATGGAAAAAGGAATGGGCTAATGCTCTGCATAGCAATTCTGAGCAGTGGTGTATGTCCGACAAGTTGGCTGCTTGAACTATTATGTTGTGCTCTTTTAGACTAAAAACAAAATAACTTTAAAGTAAAAAAAAGCCTCAAATCGGCAATGTTGCCAACAATGGACCACTTTCAATTATAAAATTATCTGATATACAGAAAGACACAAAGATAAATAAAAAAAAAAAAGAAATCATTAAGGGCATGTTGAATATTGTTTGGTATTCAGATGTATAATACAACACACATAATTATCTATGTTTGAAGAGTCGAATATATTCGTAGAAAATGAACAGTTCTATCGAGCATTCATGGAAATGAATCCGTCATTTGTGCAAAATGAGATCTGAATATTGCTGTAATTAAATCAATTAAAAAAAAAATCACGATGAGTTTCGGCATCTATCAGTTTTATCAGTATTTTCATATGCATGTATTAAACACATCAAAACGTAAGAAGCCGAGATATCAAAAGTGGGGTATTTATCGGTCAAACATAGAAAGCGTCGCAGAAGATATACGCCACTTTCTAAGAAAATTCAATGTTATTCATAAATAGAGCGGGCCCCTAATCTAACCCATAGCAATATTTCTCTTTCTCGTTGACAGCGAAAGAAAAGATCCAGAATTCAATCTTTACACGTCCTTATATAAAACAATACTTGATGGAGAATTCTGACGAACTAGATCTATGTGAAGACATCTACAGAAGAGCGGTAATAGAATTTTATAGAAAACAAACTCAAATCTCGCTATGTATTGGTTTCTTAAATATTATTTTTTAAACCTATTCAGCCATAAGAACAGCTCAGGAAAAATCCAAGTCAATACGTTTTTTTAAAAGGCAACTAATAAACTCTTTTTGATTTTGAATTTGCATGATTTTATTTTTTTTTTTTTATTTTCACTTAAAAAACACAAAGAACTAGCTATGCCACTTTATAAAACAAAATGTGGTTATAGACATTTCTCTTTTTGTTTTAAGAGTTAAAATTTAAAATCATTTCCTCTTCGTATTCTCCCGAGAACCTAAAAAAGATGTAAAACAAAATCATAACACTTATGCACTTGTTTTATTCAATTCTTAAACAATAATTATATACCATGTGCTTCTTTTCTTAAAATATACAGGAAGTCTGCACAGCCTTTTCTCTTGAGATTGACTCAATTAAATTTCTCATAATATGATGTCTGTGCATCCATTTTGTTTCTCCACTCAAGAACAACTTGATTAAAAAAAATGTTGATCAAATAAACTTAAATGCGTTCTGTTCAACATAGTAGGACCATTATTGAACTGTCTCTGGCTCTTGATGAGAACAAAATACCATGTGCGCAGCGTGATCTGATAAATGGTTCTACGCGTTAATTGTAACGGCAAAGGCATCTTTTTTTACACACGCAAGAATAAGCATTATAAGCTGTAGTGAAAGCAAACGCTTCAACCGTCAAGGAAACTAATATTATAATAGTAAAGATAAGGTCGGTTCACATCAACAGAGAAAATGTAATAGACAGGAAAAGTGTGATATCACCGCTGATTCTACACAAACCAAGAACGATAGGCTTCCACTATTACGCTGCTTTTTTTTTTACTGAAAAGACATACAATCCACTTAGTACCAAACTGTTCTAAGTAGTTTTTAGAACCAAACTGTTTTAAGAAGTTCTAAGGACCAAACTAGTCAGAGTAGTTCTTAGTACCAAACTGTTCTAAGTAGTTTTTAGAACCAAATTGTCCTAACTCCTTAATGTAATTCAAAGCACTTGAGAAAATCTTGTTATTGAGTGAGGGTTGAACGACAAATTGATTAGAACTAGCTCTGCATTGCATCTGCACCGAAGAAACAATGTAAGGCTGCGTATCAAAAGAGCTTTCACAGCATCATATCAATAAAATAGATATAAATTTTCCTCAGTGTAAAAGGTGAAATGGGAAGGGGGAACGAAAACAAAGGTTTATAAAGAGAAGACGAGAGATAAAGAGGAATGTACATTGTAGATGATGAAACTCCACCCCCCCCCCCTTTTTTTGTTTTTTACAAAAAACAAACAGACGATGAGAAAAAAGAAAAAAAATGCAGAGGGAAGGAAGAGTAGATAAAAGCGATACATAGAGGAAGAAAATAATTGAAAAAAAAAGAAGGCAGAAGAGCTAGGAAAGAAATGATTTACATGTAGTTATTTTTTTTCATTTTGCTGGTTTTTTAATATTTTTTTTTTCAATTCTATTGTTAAAGTGATGACATATGAAGAGATCAGGGCAGTGGGCCGATAATGATCGTTATCTACTGGACTCTGGCGAGCAAAGATGCCCTTTGCCCTTTGCCTGGCCCCTGTCATGTCCAATCGATAACACGGATATACTTCAACTTTCCCTGAGTATTCTCTGCTGATTTGATTACGTGTGTAACTATATTTGATGATGCTATGTGCACAAGGACAGGTTCTCACGAAACACCAGCGCTTGTAAATTGTGTTGCTACAAGGGTGTGCGCGTGAGTGGTATGATGTTTCTGACATGGAAAGATCAATATTGGATAAGATGAAAGAGTATTAAATAAAAAGCCATAGTTTTTCATAGTTCAAAGATCCTAAAAGCACCTTTTTTTTCGATCTAATTTGAATTAGTTTATCAATATTATTTTCAAGCGTCACACCAGATTCATATTTTATGGGGATTTTTTTTTGTTTTGCTCTTCCCCACCCCCCCCCCCCCCCTCCTTCCCGAATTAAAGGGGACGTATGTTTTTTAAGGAAAACAACATATTAAGAAAATCCAAGTTTGGTAAATGTGACAAAATTAAAAAAAAAAAGTAATTGCTTTAGTTTTCAAAGGTGCAACCCGAAAAAAAAACAACAACAAAAAAACACAAAACAACAGAACATCGACTGAAAAACAAAAACAAAACAAAACAGGAGAGAGTCTGGTGTTTCAAATACTATGTTGAAATAATTTGGAACACTATTGACAATGAGTTATGCTCGTTCAAAGGAAACAAATGTTGTGAGATGAGATAAAAATCTTATATTTAAGGTGCGAAGAAAGAAATAAAGAAGAGGAAGAGAGACGGAAAGAAAACGATAGAAAGAGACATGGAGAGGCAAGCAGACAAGCAAAAGTCATAGAATATTGGGATAGAGCAAGTCAATAAAACTAATGTGTGTGTAGGGTGCGGGGGAGAGAGAACGAGTAAGAAAATGAAAGAAAGAGGGTATAAGAGGAGGAAAGAGATAGAGCAAGGTAAAAGAAAAAAGAGGGAGAAATAGAAAAAAGGAAGGAGGGGTGTATTATGGTAGGGAGAAGCAGGGGAAGGAACAGAGATGCACGAAGATAGAAGGGAGTGAGTGAGAGAGAAGGTGGAGAGAGAGAAGAAGAAGAAGAAGAAGAGAGAGAGAGAGAGAGAGAGAGAGAGAGAGAGAGAGAGAGAGAGAGAGAAACAGAGAGAGAGAGAGAGAGCAAACTAATCGGTGTGTACAAAGACGAAAGGAGTGAGAGAGAAAGAACGAAAAAGAGTGATGAAAGAGATACCCAATTAAATGATACTTGAACAGAGGGATGGAACAAGTGAGGTATAAAGAGATTTTTTTTTAATTTGGGGGAGGGGGGGATATATACCTATCTGAACATCTAAACAAAGCATGTAATGTCGGAAAACATGAAAGCAAAGCAACATCTGGCTCAATATCAAATCTTTTTTGGGCTTTCACTCCTTTCAACCAGGAAACTGATGATTCTGAATGCCTGCCTGTAGCATCCCAAACGTCTCGTCACCCAGGCGCCATTCGCTGAATTTCCGATCTAGAACTGGAGGTGGTTTTTTTTGTTTTGATTTCTTTCTTCATTATTATAAATTCCATTGCGTTTTCCAATTTCATTCCCAGTACCTCAAACAGCAAAATTTTGTAACTGTCTTTTAGTAAATTTTACTCACTTCCAGGGTTTCATATTTATCGATTTAGTTTTGTTATGCAACCTATGCATATGATTTGATCCTTTTAGAATTTGTAATGAAGAGGGATTTTTTTTCATTCTTACACCAAGATCCTAACCTCTTGTTCATTTTTTAAATGCGTGGAAATGTAGGTTGAAAAGGAAAACTAATAATTTTCCAGCCCTATCTTTATTGGAGCAATTGTCCGTAATGAGATCGTCGTCGAGGCTGACATGTTTAATCAATATAAAACAGGTTTACTGTTTTCGTTATTCTTACATCCATACTTAGATCTCCATAAATATTCATTTCTCGTTCTTTCATCTATGTTCTTTGATTTATCGACCTTTGAAATTGTATTGTAAAAAAAAAAAAAAATTAATCCAGCCACACTCAGCGTGACACCCACACACACACAGAGGCAGAGACGGAGATAGAGACAGAAAAAAAAGAGAGAGAGCGAAGGAAATAAAAAGAGAGAGAAAGGGAAGGAGTAAGATAGACAGAGAGGGAATAGAAGAGGAGGAAAGATAGATAGTGAAACAGACACAAAAAGAGAGGAAGGAGGGGAGGAGAGTGGAAAAACATGTGAGTTCAAAGAAGAGAGACAGAGAGAGAGAAAGAGAGAGAGAGAGAGAGAGAGAGAGAGAGAGAGAGAGTATGTGTGAAAGAGAAGGAAAGAGGTACAAGAAAGAAATGCTTATAGTTGATTTGTTTGAACATATAAAACAATTCGTCTCTATCACGAAAACAATACTAAAGATTGGACATTTGAGTCCAATATAATTTAACACGATTGTTTGGATCCTTAATGTTTCTCTCAAAATCTCATAGAGATAGGCATGACAGCAAGGACAAGACCAGACTATTGTGATATTTTCGTTGGCAAAAATGTTAAAAATTACAAATCTTTGGAATGTTTGAAATGCAGCTAGTTTCTGAATTTAAGAGTAATTTTTTAGGAGATTTCTTTTCCTTTTTTACACCTAAAATCCCGATTATGTCGTAGCAATAATATCGATATTAATGATTCACACACAAATTTCTTCAAATACCAACTGCTGGTCCGCCTCATTTCCTGTTCACCATTTTATACTGAGTCTTGATAGGAACCAATTTTTAATTTCAGGAAATGGGTTAGGAATCGAAAAGAGAAGAAGACAAATTAGAGACTGTCGAACAAGATCATTTTGTATGATTTGGGCTTTTTCTGAGATAATATGTGCAGATAAAAGAACAGGTCCAGGTAATTTAAATAATGGTATTTTGTGGACTTTGAAAGCGATACATCATTTTCTTCTGTTTTTGAAGCTCACATTTTGTCAATACATTTTCCTTTCTTTTTCGTGGTCAATCTCTTCTTTTCTTTTTCAACTTTTTCACCTTTTAAGCCTTCATGCCGGTCTGACTGCCTGTCTGTATCTATCTCTCTCCCTCCCTCTCTCTCTCTCCCTCTCTCTCTCTCTCTCTCTCTCTCTCTCTTTCCTGTGTCTGACTGCCTGTCTGTATCTATCCCCCCCTCTCTCTCTCTCTCTCTCTCTCTCTCTCTCTCTCTCTCTCCTGTGTTTCTCGCTGTGTGTGTCTCTTTCTCTCCTGTGTTTCCCTCTTCCTCTCTCTCTCTCTCCTGTGTTTCTCGCTGTGTGTGTCTCTTTCTCTCCTGTGTTTCCCTCTTCCTCTCTCTCTCTCTCTCCTGTGTTTCTCGCTGTGTGTGTCTCTTTCTCTCCTGTGTTTCCCGCTTCCTCTCTCTCTCTCTCTCTCTCTCTCTCTCTCTCTCTCTCTCTCTCTCTCTCCTGTGTTTCTCGCTGTGTGTGTGTCTTTCTCTCCTATGTTTCCCTCTTCCTCTCTCTCTCTCCTGTGTTTCTCGCTGTGTGTGTCTCTTTCTCTCCTGTGTTTCCCTCTTCCTCTCTCTCTCTCTCTCTCTCTCTCTCTCTCTCTCTCTCTCTCTCTCTCTCTCTCCTGTGTTTCTCTGTGTGTGTCTCTTTCTCTCCTGTGTTTCCCGCTTCCTCTCTCTCTCTCTTACCCCACAGTGATACTTTAACCCTCTGTCTTGTCTACCTGTCCGTCTGTCTCTGTCAGTCTGTCTATCTATCTGTCTGTCTGTCTCTTTCTTTTCTCTCTCTCTCTATGTCTCTCTCTTTCTCTCTCATCATTTAGTTGCCCTCTACCAGTCTCCTTGGAACTGGCAGAGTTCATGGCCTTGATACAAGCCCGAGAGAAAGACCCAAGGTGTAGGGCACTGACTTTTCCATCATTTATATCCTCTTGGGAGCTAACCTTTGCTAATGCACTGTTAATTCAACAAAATTAATAGTTCCATTCAACCGTGTTTCCAGTTTCTTAACAATCTCAGGCAATATTTAGAAAAATGTCTGCATGATCTTCTCTTTGATTATCATCATCATCTCCATCATCATCATTATCATCATCATCATCATCGTCATCATCGTTATCATCATCAATCCTGTTAGTAAATTTATTACCATCCTATGAATTCAGCCTGAGGTGGTCATTAAATAAATCATTGCTAAATACTATGCTTTTCTATGTCTCCCTCCCTCTATCCGTCTCTGTCTCTGTCTGTCAGCCTGTCTTCCATCGTATTCTGCTGGTCTTTCTGTCTGTATATGTCTGTCTGTCTCTGCCTTTCTCTTTTGCTCTCTTTCTCTCTCACTCTTTCTGTCTGCTTTTTTATTTCATTTTCTACTGCGTAGAGATCGCGGCCTTTCGTGGGCATGTAGAACAATCAATCTTTCTCCTCCCAGCCCTTTCTTTCTCTCAATCCCGTTCTATCTGTTTTCCTTTTTCTTCTCTCGTCCTTTGTCTCTCTGTATCTTTTTCTCCCTCACTATGTGCACTAATTGTGTCTCATATCAATAACAAATAAATCACTAGATCTCGAGAAACTAGATAAGGATCGCAAAAAAGAGACAACAAACAAACAAACAAACAAACAAATAAACAAACAAGATTGGTAAAGATAACTTGGTTCATACAAACTCATTTTCGTTTAGATAAAACCACACACACGAACGCACATATATTTAATTTAAAAAATGGGACAAGCAAAAAACACAGCCAGCAAAAACGTCTGGGAAGATGAAAAATGCAAAAGGGCGGAACAATTTAAAGCTAATTTTCCTTAACATACCGCTTTCCGGTTATAAGTGCTAACCACAAGTTCTGACAAAATAGACACTCAGTTGAAAAAGATTGAAAAGTGAAAAAGCAACTCCACTCACAAAAAAAGACCGCAACAGTTTGCAATTTTCTTGCTTTATAAATATTTATTTATACCTCTTAGCGGCACATTTTTCCAATTTTTTTTTTTTTTTTTTTTTGGGGGGGGGGGGGGGGGTTAGCTCATTTTATTTTCCAAGGAAGCAAAACTGCAAATTTCGTTTTCCAACAACTCCATTAATGCGATCACCTTTTTTAACCGAGAGGTATTTATCACTGCGTCTGTTTCCTTAAGCAAACAACGATTTGTGAGAGCTGTAGGGTTTTTATTTTAACTTTCCGAGGCAGCCATTATCGGTTAAAAAAAAAGTTAAAGAATTAATAAAAAATCCATCGTCATTATCATCATCTAATGCGTGCTTTTTAGAGTGCAAACATTCATTTCAAATAAGATTAAATCTAATCAATTTAAAATTATACATAAAGAAAAAAAAATCAAAATGGTGCTAGAGCGGAAGCTAGAATGGCAAGCACATACACAGGCTTGCGAGAGGAGATAGGGATAGGGAAAGAAATATTACTAGACAGGGAGAGAGAGATACAGAGAGAGAGAGAGAGAGAGAGAGAGAGAGAGAGAGAGAGAGAGAGAGTACAAACAGATAGTCCAATGATCAATATACAGATAGAGATAGAAAAAGATAAAGAGAGAAAGAGTGTGTGTGTGTGTGAGAGAGAGAGAGAGAGAAGGAGACGGTTTGAATGGTAAATGGAGGGAAATGGAGACCGACATAAAGGGACATGCTGATAGAAAGAGAGAAGAAGAGAGATGGAGTAAGAGAGAGAGTGAGAGAGAGAGACAGAGAGAGAGAGAGAGAGAGATCCACACACACACACAAACAGTGAGACTGAGAGAAAAATAAAAACACAGAGAGAAAAAGGGAGGCAAAATGTTAGGCACAATGTAGGCTAGAGCGATGGAGAAGAAGAAAGAGAGGTCAGTGACAGATAAGAAAAAAAAGGAGTTAGAGAGAGAAAGAGAAAAAGAGAAAGAAAAAGAGAGTAAGAGAGAGAGAGAGAGAGAAAGAGAGAGACAGAAAGAGAGACAGAGATAGATAGATAGATTGATATATAGATAGATAGATAGATAGATAGATAGATAGATAGATAGAGAGAGAGAGAGAGAGAGAGAGAGAGAGAGAGAGAGAGAGAGAGAGAGAGAGAGAGAGAGAAAGTGTTCAATTAAAATGTAGTTTTGGTCAAAGGTATTAACAATATCTTTTGTCGGAAAGTTTTCAGAACCTTGAGAAACAAAAACTTAATTTGCTTCAAAAATGCATTTTAAGTAATTTTTACCATTGCAAAAGTTAATTTCATCAGCAACTTTTCGTCCAATAAATATCTTGTGAGGGGTAAGAACAAGCGAAAAAAACATTATAGAACATGGAGAAAAATGAAAATTTATGATTATATCACATGACGTCCGTTTAGATCAACACTGTCCTTAAGTCATTAATCTATAATTGAATTTGGAACCATATAGTCATAAGGGACAGTAAATCTTAGATTGTTTAGAACTAGTAAATTGTGACTAAGAGTATTAAGGAGAGACGACGTCATAATTTTTTTCCCTATTGTCAAAGTGAAGGCGACAAGAACGTAACCTGGAGTTGGACTCAAAACAGGAACGTTGGGATGACGACTCCTAAGCGTCAAGTCTCAGCCGTGGTATCTTTGTCTATCAGTATAGCGTCGGCAGCATAGAAGTCATGGGTTCGATTCTCGTTGGGCCTTCTGGTTGGTTCTCACGCAATCGGCCCTATCCATGCTTGAAGCGAAATGGACGTCTGAGTGTATAATTTTTGCGGTCAAAAAGGGCAACAAAAACGAAAATAAAGTTAGCGTTTATACAAGTCTTTGAATTTTCGGTAAAAGTTTGATTTGTAAGATGTAGATGTAAAAAACAAACTCAAATATAAAAAACTTACAGGACAAGTTTTATTCCTCTAAGGCTTCAATCTAGCTTCCCCTTAGTCTAGCCCGAAATTGTTTCCTTATAAATCAATAGTAACACTTTACATATCATTTCGTATTTTGATCCAACAATTTCATTTTTTTCAATACAGAGCGTTTCTAAAAGCCTGAGATTAAAACTGCAGATCCGGTGCTTAATGGATAAATACGTCATGAAGAGCAGTATAAGTCTATGTGAATTTATTTGAAAGTGTGAGCTGCATTCTTGTCATACTTGTATATCCTAAACATCCTTTAAATTTTTTTGAGGAAACAGTTATAAAAACAAACCAAAACAGGGTAAGGCAACGGTATAGTACAGGATAAGGCTTATAAGTGAGGGGAATACATTAAATAAAATGAATAAGACAAATCGAAAGCGGAAAGAAATTTAAACTGAAAGAAATGAAAAAAAATTGAAAAGGATGATGGAAAATTACTCTGATTGGAATTTATTGATCTAAAATGAACTAGCAGAGGATTAAAAAGATAGAAAAGGAAACGATAGAGGAAATGTAATGCCAAGCGATTTGAGATTGGGATGGGAGGCGATGAAATAGAGAAGGATTTGTAGATAAATGGTTTTTTTTTTTTTTTTTTTTTTTGGGGGGGGGGGGATATTAGAATGCAAAGATAAATAGAGACAAAAAGGGCGAAAAAAGACAGAATTTAACGTGAACGATCCATAGATAAAATAAAGAGAGAGAGAGATACAGACGTGTTAAGAAAGAATGAAAGTGAAAGACGTGGATGCAAAAAAAACAAAACAAAGTGAGACAGAGAAGGAGAGATAGAGAGAGGAAGAGTAAAAAGAAAAAAAAAGAGTGAGAGATAGATAGGTAGATAGATAGATAGAGAGAAAGAGAGAGAGAGAGAGAGAGAGAGAGAGAGAGAGAGAGAGAGAGAGAGAGAGAGAGAAAGAAATTGGGTTTGTTTTAAAAAATTGAGGCAAGAGAAAGAGAGAGATAAAGAAAGACAGAAAATAAACGAGAGATAAATAGTGAGAGGCCTACAAAATAATATTTAGAGACGCAGATAAAGTTAAAAATAATGAAGAAGAACAAGAGAGAGAGAGAGAGAGAGAGAGAGAGAGAGAGAGAGAGAGAGAGAGAGAAGGGAGAGAGAGAGAGTAAGGGAGGGATAAAGAACGAAAGAGAATGAGAGGGCCAGAAATGCCCAGACCAATAGGCCTGAAGCCCCCGTATAATCTAGAAGCCCCACAAAGGAGAAGCTCCTGTCTTAATGAACTCGCCTCTCCTGAGCCAGAAAATTAATAATTCATATCTCAGTATCTTATCCGGCTTGTACGTCTAGCTCGCCACTTTGTATTGAATTCTAAGATGCTCAGCAACTAAAACAACAACAACAACAACAACAACAACAACAACAACAACAACAACAACAACAACAACAGCAAGAAAATAGGAAGTAATCAACAGTGAGTATATAAACAACGGATTGGTACATCACTAATACAGTACTTTCGCTGTGCTTCTGTATATGAACATTTTTGGGGATAGGTAAAGAATAGCAAAGTTAATACTAGTATTTAAATATAGCGGTATAATATCAAAGAGACATTTTGAATAATAAAGTGAACAAAATTTTAAAAAAGAACAAATTTACATATCATCATAAATATTCGGCAATATGAATTAAGCTATATTAGTCAATTGCTAGCAAAAGAGAACAGGATGATTTGGCGACAAAAAACTGAAAGTAAAATTCAGAAAGAGAACCAAGAAAGAGTTCAGATGAAAAGATATCAACTAGAGAGTGACAGCAGATGAGAAAGAAAGAAAGAGGACGAATTTCGAAAAATAGATGAAAAAAACAGGCTTTTCTAATAAGAAAGCATACAGCTAGGTAGGTGGGAAAACAGAAAGATCGATGGATAGAGAGAAAGATAAAGAAAGGAGGAGAGAAAACGCAAGGCCATGAAGCGATTTAATTCCTCACATTAAAATAATAGACTTAGAGAAATGTTGACAAGAAAGCGCTTACTAACAAACAAACAAAGAAACAAACACCCTCTGAGGGGAAAAACCGGTTAAAAAAATTAAATTTGAAGAAAAAAAGGAAACCATTGAGAACCAAGAACCAAGTTAAAAATTAAATTACAAAATAGGTAAAGAATGTAAGAGAAAGTGAAGAGAGGTGAAGAGAGGCGCGAGGTCTCATTAAACGAAGTTTTAGCCAAATTAGAGAATTTTTAAGGTCTTCAAAACATTAAGAAGGAACCACAGGCCTGCTATAATGCAGTGTCGACATCGTTTTAAATTAGTTTTGAGGATAATTTTCCCCTTTTTTTTCGATTCTTGTTTTTACACCGTCAGTTTCTTTTCCCGCGTTTATGTTTGCATTTAATATTAACAAGTTTCACCCCTTTTTTAGTATTTTTTCTAATCCAGTTTTCTGTCTTTGCCGCGTCACTCGTAGTTCCTTCATCTAGATATCTTATCTTTTTCCTTGCCTCCATCAATTTCTATCGCGTTCCTTATTTTTTCTTTCTTTTTTGTTTTCTTTTATTTAAAAATTTCCTAGACTTATATGCCCTTCCTGAAAATTTTTTTATTCTGAGACAAATCCTTCTTTTTCAATGTATTGATTTATAATTATGTTCCTATCTCTATCTTACCACTCACATAATACAAACCAGGCTCTGTTTCTCTCTCTTTTTTTTGTATGTATGTCTATGCCTCTCTCTTTCTGTCTTTCTCTCTCTCTCTCTCTCTCTCTCTCTCTCTCTCTCTCTCTCTCTCTCTCTCTCTCTCTCTTTCTCTCGAGTTAAGGCTTTATCCTTCTCATATGTCAAAGTCATCGCGGGTTAAGAGTTCATATAATTTTGTAAACACGCCCAGGAAAATAAATAAACCATTATTTCATTAGATACATCAGTGCAATTTTCAACTTTTTCATTAACTTAGAATCTTAATTTTGTCCCCTAAGGCTGTCATTCACGAGTCCGTGCTTATTATTATTATTATTATTATTATTATTATTATTATTATTATTATTATTATTATTATTATTATTATTATTATTATTATTATTATTATTATTACTATTACTACTACTACTACTACTACTACTACTACTACTACTACTACTACTACTACTACTACTACTACTACTACTACTACTACTACTACTACTACTACTACTACGACGACGACGACGACGACGACTACTACTACTACTACTACTACTACTACTACTACTACTACTACTACTACTACTACTACTACTACTACTACTACTACTACTACTACTACTTCTGTTATTATATATGATAATGATGATAAAGATGATGGTGATGGTGATGATGATGATGATAATAAAAAAAATACTTCATATTGTTTTCTACCCTTATCGGCCTTTTAATCAAACTCAGCTAAATCCCATTTTGTCATATCACTATTATTTTACAAGTTGCCGCTTTTCATTTTTTCCGCCTCGCTTTATACTCTAACTAAGATTTTTAAACTGAGGAAAAAAGTCGAGAGGTCAGAATAGCTCACCAGCTTAGAGCAAAGATTTGTAAAGAAACTTCAACTTTCAGCATTATAGTCGGTGAAAATAGGTCAGGCCTGATGGTACCGTAATATAATGGCCATCGTTTTCCTGGACCCAGTATTATCAACCATCAGCGTCCGTCAATTCGCTCTGAGTTAATGTAATTTCTTTCCGCGTGAGTACAATAAAGATTGGTAAATCGGTAAGAGAAGAAAATCCCTAAAGAGAATGATAGAAATACGCTTAGAAAAAGATCGAGAGTCGAATAGTGAAACAGAGAGAGAGAGAGACAGACAGACAGACAGACAGACAGACAGACAGACAGAAAGCCATTGAGAGAGGACAGAGAGATATTAATTCTGAAACAACTTTAACAAAGTGCAAAGAGGGCTAATGAAATATTGTGGAAAACTTGATAGATTCTCCCACACACAAAATTCCAAAAGTTTAGGAACAAAAACTGTAATTTGAAAAATAATAAAGGAGACAAAAAATAAACTCTGTTAATTTTAATTTAAGTCTGATTAATAATGCATTGCCACGTTCTCCTTTTCAGCCGACAGGGTCTAAACAAGGAAAAAGTCTAATTTACCGTCAACTAAATTACACCTAAGAAACTCGAGTTCCATTGTCGCAAACTGAACAGTGTAAGACCTTGTCTCTGTCAACTCTTGTCTGACTGGGTGTGTCCTTTAAGTTTTAAGTCAAAATTACCTTCGCCCTTCGCCCTTCGCCCTTCGCCCTTCGTATTTTCTATTCGCAAAGAAGCCTTTTGAAAAAGTTGATTTCAGTTGAGATCTTTTTTGCTTTTATTTTTTAAAAGACTTTGTATATTTTTTTTATCAATACTGATCAACTATAAACTTTAACCTTTGACTTTGCTATTTGTTGACTCCGCATTTACGTCTATTTATTTCATATTTACTGATTGGTTGGTAGAGGTGTAGATCGATTGGTTGCATATTTTTTTTTTTTTTTTGGTAGAACTGTAGAGCTCATAAGACAAGACAGCAACCACTGAAGGGATTAAATCGTTACAACGGGATCTTACGCGACAATGTAATGCGAATTTTAAAAGATAAGGACAAAAAACCACGATGTCACTGTTTCCTACTTAACAATGCTTAGTAAACGGTTTCTTACAACCGCGAAATTGTCCCAAATGTATTAATAAAGTATAAAGACCTACGATAACTTTGCTCACATTATGCGCTATGTTTTGAGAGTAAAATTCATTCCTTGATGTAACAGCAGAACCGGTGCCGAGGTGATCATGCCTCACCCTGATTGTCCAAAGGTTATTTAGAATCAAAGGTGGCGGCGCACTTTCTCTCGCTACAATAGTATTTAGCAGAAACTAACATAACGGTAAATTGGTGAGTTACAAAGGTCGAAAACAATAGACTGGAGAGGAAACAGATGGGACATGATGCTTCTAAACATGAGAAAATAGCTCATTTGGGGTTAGATCGAAGGCGAATTATTTTACGTCTATTGGTTTTCTTAAGGACTTAAAACCTTGTCTTTTCAAACTCACGTAACGCGTATATCTTAATGTTTTAATTGCTAAACTTTAATTAATATCTCAGCAATTGATTTTCAGCGTGGAATCAAACGAAAGCATTGTTTTTTGATGATTTTTTGTTGTTGTTTGTTTTCCACTTTATAAGGGTAATCCAGTTTCGAGATAAGGGATAGTACGTGTATCCATGCAATCCAGGATAGTTCAAACGCTCTTCAGCGGATTTAGTTTAACGATGAAGGCTTCATAGTGGAAATAAATTGCAGAGACAATAAGATTTCCTAGAAAATCTTTGTCCCCTTTCTAGAGCGATAACAGATCTTGTAAATCTTGTCTAACATAAATCTAAGTTGAAGTAAGAAGTGCTTTCAATAGATAATAACAGAAATCACTTCACACGGGCTTAATATTCATAGGGAATCTATCACAAGCCTAGATTTTCCGAATTCAATTGCCACAATTAGCCTAGCAACGCATTAGATTCTATATAAGATGTAAACTCTGAACTTTATAAATTTTCTTTCTGCACATAGGTAGTGAAGAGGCAACATAGACGCACTAATTACAGGAATTATTTTTTTTTCTTTTCACGGGTGTCTTAATTTGTTTCAGTACTGCCAAAAATTTAAAATTTACTCAATCGATATTGCAGATCGATCGTTTTATAATTGTTCTTCCTAACCTCGTATCAGAGTCATGAAAAAAGAAAGTGAAGAAGAGTAGCTAGCACCCCTATCCATGCATTTACCTCCTCTCTGCTTACTCAATATTTTAGATTAAAGAATTGGGTGTAGATTTTTCTTCTTATTTTCTGTTAAATTTTGTGGTGAGGCAAATACGACCGAAAGGGCAGTAGTTCCTTACTGATGGGCGACCTATTTTCTTAGAAAGACTGGCATACTTGGTAGTATATAATAATTAAAGGTTTCAAATCCTGTTTATGGTTGACTGGGCTTGTGAAGAAGCTGATAATTAAAGAAGTCGATGTAAAGTGGGAACATAAGTCTGGTTTTAGATTCACTTTTTCTCCCAAATTAAAAAAAAAAGATGCCTTCTGTTTCTTGAACTCAGATATTTGTAGATTTCAACCATGGCTCGCGGTCACATTTGCACTATATTGTCCAGATTAATTTTAAAAGGTTTGGATTCCAGTTTCGCATTATTACTGTTAATTTGTGTGAAAGAAATGTGATAAAACGGCCGAAACTAAGAACGGACAAAAGAAAGAGAGTTTAAAAGAGAACGAGAAGCATAAGAGGAAATATACAGAGGGAGAACTTGCAGAGAGAATCAATGAGAAAGAAAGATAGAAAGAGACAGATGGGGGGAAGAGAGAGAGAGAGAGAGAGAGAGAGAGAGAGAGAGAGAGAGAGAGAGAGAGAGAGAGAGAGAGAGAGAGAGAGAGAGAGAGAACTTAAGCATACATCTAAACTTGAGAAACAAACAAATATAAAATAAAGGTTCATAACTACATAGGCATCTCTTCTTATCAGATATTGTGATTCCCTTCGAACTGAAAAACAAATCTAGTGAAGGATATAGATAAACACGTTAAAAAAGTAAAATCATGATAAAAAATATTCCTGCCTAATTTGAAGCATCAAGTGATCATGTTAACTTTAATGCGATTCTTAAACCGCAGAAATTGACATTTGATATCTCATGTAAAGGCATTCATATATTGCGGCAAACTTTGAAACCCTTTATTACCTCTAATTCTGTTATTGTGATTAGAGTGCTTTTCTTTCGAGAAGTGGATTATGTTACATTTGTTTAGAAATAATGACGGTTTGAAACTGAATCCGCATTATAACTGCCGCAACAATGATGCTGACAGTTTTTCTTTTCTTTTTTTTTTCCTTTCTTTCTTTTTTTTTTTTTAATATTCCCTCTATTAACAGTTCATACTTGCTTTGATCTCCAATAAGTTGCAATTTTTTCCCCTTAATCTCTCCTTATTGTATATTAGAATTCCCCCCCCCCCCCAACCCTTTCCCCAAGTTATCATATAATGCACCACCAAACCCACCAACCCACCAACCATCTCCGAGTCCTTCCTCATCTATGCCTAGTCCTGAAACCTCCACACACTCTTTGCCATTTTTCTTTTAACTCCCCTGCACCGAAATTCCCCTGACATTTTCCCTACGATCGATTTTCTTTCTTGTTTGTCTTTATGTCAAGCTCGTCCAGCCAGCTCTAAGCTGCTATCAAAACCTCGTAAATCCCTGATTCTATTACGACTGGCGGACTTTCTGCTAGCTACCTCTGTGAAAATGATATAGGATCGCATTGGGCATTGGCCATAAGGTAGATATCCCGTCCTGTTTTCTGCAAGGGTAACTCGTCTATGAATGATACAAGTCTCTAGAGTATTTTCGATGAATAAAAATTTTCCTGATATCATCTTTGTGTGGACGGATTGTATCAAACAGTTCAACTTGTTAAATGCATAAACCTGCTTTGATGAGGTCCTATCCTAACAAAAGGCTGTAAAGTTAGAGTCCAACGTACCACCGACTTGTGGATTACAACTTCTTTTATACAAAAATCTATGTTGTAAACTGAATAAGTAATAAAAATAAAATTGAACTCTTAAGAAAAAAAATTGTAGAGATACAATAACATGCTTACTAAATGCATTAAGCGTGTATCTATTGTTACACCACGTGGCAAGAATTGAGACGTTGCTCCTGCCATACAGCGACCCCCCCGTCAGATTTATCCATCTAGTAAATTGCTTGGATGCACCACTGGACCCTGCCGATGCTCAATAATTGATCAATAACTGCTATCCCGATTAACTTAATGTCTCATAAGCTCTCTGAACAAATTACAATCGGACTCCAGCGGCGGAGATTTGAGACAACAATACATGCAGTCTTGGGAAATTTGGGACTTTTCCCCGTCCACTTAGCGGTCCTGTGATCGTTAACAAAACCTGTCTCAGGCGTCAATTTCGGCCGTGTCCCCAGTAATAATGAGTGTCACGTTTTCAATCTAGAGCCTCGATCCAACCAAGTTGAATTGTTTTATGAGACACATTCCCCCTCTCATCACCCGTCTGGCTTCATAATACTTCATATATTTTTTCCAAATATGCCGAATATCGGAAATATCGGAAACATGACTTTGAAGAAGAATAAAGAATATTTTTAAGACGCAATCAATAGCTTTCTCTAGTTTACTCTCTGTTTATCTTATACGAAAAAAAAATAGAAACGGAAAAAAAGACGCAATGAAAATTATTCATCTACAAGAGCCCATAAGACAAAAATAAATTTAAGATTTCCTAAAACATTTTGCCTGCATAGAACGATAGTGCTTAGGTAAGTGAAAAAAAAAAATAAATAGAATTCACCTTTTCGTTCAAAATTCATAGCTCATCTCTTTCTACACTACAGCAATATGCAGTTGACCCACGCGCGGTCCCAAGGAGCAGATAACGGACTTTTGATATTCAATAAATAATGATGCATCCCAACCAGAAGCCAATGCGATTCGTTCCCTCTGCCTGCTCTGGGTTAAGGCAAAACTAATACATCCCAGAACTGAAGGGTATTTGAAAGTGTTTGGGGAAAGCCAGAAGATGTGAATTCTTCCCTCATACATTCAAGGGCGTATCGACCGCACGCAAGGGCCATAACTGTGTTAACCGCCTCAAGGAATGCGACTCCATTTATCTAAGCTGGCCAAAATGTTCAAGGCTATGTGATTTGTGTAGACTTTTGCAATGGGTATTCTTTTCTAGGAAAAAGGGAAAAAAGGGAAGCTAACTTTCACAGAGAAGTCTCTCTCTCTCTCTCTCTCTCTCTCTCTCTCTCTCTCTCTCTCTCTCTCTCTCTCTCTCTCTCTCTCTCTCTCTCTCTCATACTTCTATTTTCTATTTTATTATCATATCTACCTGTTAGCAGAACGTCTGTGACAGCTGACAAAAAAAAAATTAAGTGAAATAACCAGATGACTATATATCCAATTATCCATTTATACGCCATTTATAATTAACTCAAATACCTAAATATTTCCAAATAATTTAAAATGAAAATAGATACCTAAAAAAAAAAACTAGAGGAAGCAAAGGTGAGGAATTAGGATGGGTAGCTTCCCTTCAACTTTCTTTTGTCTTTTATGTTCATCTGTCTGTCTCTGTCTCTATAACTCTCTCTATCTCTCTCTCTCTCTCTCTCTCTCTCTCTCTCTCTCTCTCTCTCTCTTTCTCTCTTTCTCTCTTTCTCTTTTTTCTCTCTCTGTCTATTTCTCTCTCTCCCATCTTCCTTACTGTCTTTTTTTTTTCTACTTTTCCTTTACGCCCTCTCTCAAACATCTTTTCACTTTATTTCAGAACAGCGTACCCATTTACCCCTTTATCATTTCTAACCCATCTAAGATCCCCGGCTCTCTCTTCCCCTTATGCTCAAAATCTCATTTCTTTGTCACTGATTCCATCCATTTTCAAGAAGTTCAGAGTGCCGATTAGCAGTCCTCCACACGTCCAGCAGAGACGCTTTTCACGTCAGGAATAGTTTTTGAGTTGAAACTAAAATCTGTCAAGAGGAAGAATTCAAAAGGAGCGAAAAGTACTTAGATTTAAACAGGGCCTACGTGGTTTATTTAGCTACTTAATTTTGTTTCCCTTGCAAGAAACGAATAAATCACGATGATGTTATCCGAGCAAATGTTTTTGTTCTTTTGTTTTTACTTTTCGGGCAAGTTTTTTTTTTTAATCTATTTAATAAAGAATCACGAGGATAAGAGTTTAACATTACTATACTGTCCTTAAAAACAAAACAAAACATAAAAAACCACTGTTAATTAAAGGGTATAATCATGCCAGCGGCACCCTAACAAGAGGGGAGGGAAAAGATAAATAAACCGATAGATGGACAAATAGATAGGCAGATAAACCCATTGATAGATTGATAGATTGATAGATAGATATATAGATAGATAAATGGTAGACCTCAGGGGCATCTATCTTTAAATATAAATAGATAAATACATAGACAGATGAAGAGATAAATACATAGATAAATAGATCGATAGAGAAATGCAGAAACTGTTCAGGATGTAAGGTCAAGAAAAGGAGTGAAAAAAAAAATAGGAAAGAAAGAAGAATGGTTAGCTTGATGAAGATCAAGAGAACCGAGAGAAAAAAACCCCTAGAAAACTAGTGAGATAGCAGGTGAGAGAGATTTAGAGAGGAGGGAGAGATAGTCCAGCTGGGTCAGAGGAACTGCGGGAGAAGGAAACAGAAGAAGACTGAGAATACAGTGTGTGAGAGAGATTCAGAGAAGAGGGAGAGAAAGTGAAAAGGGTCAGAGTAACAGCGGGAGGAAGAAAGAGAGAAAGACTGGGCTGAGATATATAGAGAAATGGAAGGAGAGGGTTGAGAGAGAGAAAGAGAGAGGAAGGGAGTTAAAAAGATGGAGAGAGAGAGAGGAAGAATGAGATAGAATAGATAGAGAGAGAGAGGAAGAAATAGACAGAGATGGAGAGAGGAGGATAATAAGACAGAGATAGATAGATAGATAGATAGATAGATAGAGAGAGAGAGAGAGAGAGAGAGAGAGAGAGAGAGAGAGAGAGAGAGAGAGAGAAAGCGATTGTAAAGGCATTTGGATTAGGGAGAGTCTCTCAAAGGCGCAGTTCGTGAAGAGTACAGTGGCTTGACCAAATTCTTCGTGTTTGAATCGATTAGTGTATCTTGAGCAGTCTGCTTCCTACTGGACGCTGCGCTAAGCTGAGGCCCTAAGATAGCCAGGAGTGGTCAAGTTTCTTTAGTATGTCAAGAGGAAGGACAGAATGAACGGAAATGAGACGCAAAGAAAAGGAGAACGACAGACAAAGAAATATTTGTACAGATAAAAAGACTGAGAGGCAGAGAGATAAAAAATAATTCTAAGAAAAAATTTGGACGAAAAAAAAAAGGCAAGAAACGGGGACAAAGAAATGGAGAAAGCAAAAGAAAATTAGGGATAGATTGAAAGACAGACAAATAGATAGATAGATAGATAGATAGATAGATAGATAGAAAGAGAGAGAGAGAGAGGGAGAGAGAGACAGAGATAGACAGACAGAGTCTGAGGAATTTGTACTGTACATAGGTGATCAATGAAACTCAATTCCATATTTTTTCACCATCCGATTGATTCGGACGTTCTTAAGTGGTGCATTCTTCACATGTCCAAGATATCAAAGGAAAATGCTGGGGAAAAAAGAAATTAGAGAGAAAATCAAGAGTGAGAGATCGAGTGTGAGAAAGAGACCAAAAATCAATGTTTGGGTCAGGAATTGATATAGCTCTATAATAGCAACTTGACTAGGTAAATATATCAAAAGATAAAAACGAAGATAAAAATTGACACATGGAAATTTTACGTTATAAAATGATAGAAAACAGAATTATTTCGATACCTTCGCAATAGATCGATAGATCGACGGGCAGAGATAATAAGAAGCAGATTTGAAGATTTAGTGATAGAGAAAGAAAGAGAAGAGAGAAAGAGAGAGAGAGAGAGAGAGAGAGAGAGAGAGAGAGAGAGAGAGAGAGAGAGAGAGAGAGAGAAAGAGAGAGAGAGAGAGAGAGAGAGAGAGAGAGAGAGAGAGAGAGAGAGAGAGAGAGAGAGAGAGAGAGAGAGAGAGAGAGAAAGAGAGAGAGAGAGAGAGAGAGAGAGAGAGAGAGAGAGAGAGAGAGAGAGAGAGAGAGAGAGTTAGTTGCGCCTAGTTTTGGCCAGGAATCTAAATCCAGATTAAACAAGATGAGTCAATGATGGGCGTCCAGAATAGGGTCTCCCATGATGATTGATGAAGCACTCTTCACTTTAAGCCTGATAGTTCGTTGGCTGCCAAAACTAGATTAAGGAATTAAAAAAGAACATTTCACTTAGATGCCAAAATACCTAAATGAGAAACAATTATTAAAGTTGATGATAATGGTACGATTAAAATAAACACAAGAAAAAAAATAACCCCTTATATTTGATGGCGCCAAACTTTGGGTTGTTTGAAAGGGGAGAGGAGAATAAGAATCGATTGTTTATATTGTGCTGCGGCCAAATGAAAAAGGCCTTTGCACATACCTCTTGGCAACAAAGTCTCAACAAAGTCTCGCCATCTAACCATCATGTATTCTATAGATTACTCTTTGTAATAGTTGCATTCATTCTGAAGAAGACACACACAGACACTCAATTATCTATCTATCTATCTCCCTCTCTCTCTCTATCTATCTATCTATAATTTTATATTTATATATATATATATATATATATATATATATATATATATATAAATGTATAAAAAAGATATATATATATATATTCCAGGGGGAGACCGACTTATTTCTTTCTTCATTTTATCCGACTATTTCGGATATTTACTAGCTCTATCCATGGAGCGTTGATCGAATGTTTTTTTTTTCATTATGTGACATTTGGACATGGATACATCCTTTTATCCTACAGGCAACTATCCTAACTCATTTTCCTTGGTCCGCTCGCTCTACGTGCCTTGTTTTGAGTAGAGATCCCTTCTCACAGACCCAGCTGTCGTGAGGATATCGGGTGAAGCCACATTCAATGATGAATCGATTAATGATTTAGAAATGGGTGTCAAATGAATTTGTGGGGAAAAATCTAGAAGTAGATTTGGGAGATATGGAAAAGGAAATAAAAAGAATGGTTCTGGATGCGTTTGAATGCATAAAGGCTTAGTAGATAAGTTTATTAGATATACGGAGAGGTGATGGTGTTCGATTATGTACTGATTTAAATATCGATTCAGAAGGAAAGGTAGAAAGAAAGAAGGAAAGGATGATAGGTAGATAGTACATAAATAGATAGGTAGAATGATAAACAGATGAATAGATATTATGTTAAGCGAAATGAATAATATGCATTAAATTAAAAAAGAAAAGTAAATATGCTTTAAAATCTAAATCAAGAAGAATAGATAGAGTGTGAATATATGTTTAAATAACAAATGATTATGAAGAATTGATAACGCTGAATTTATTTACTGTATCATCAGTCGAAATGTCTTGTCGTTTTTGTGCCATGCAATAAACACAAACACACACACTCTCTCTCTCTCTCTCTCTCTCTCTCTCTCTCTCTCTCTCTCTCTCTCTCTCTCTCTCTCTCTCTCTCTCTCTCAATCCATTAAAACGTAAACCAGCGCTTGTCATAAGCGTAAACCTAAATAATCTATCCTCTCAATGCACCCAATATTCATTATGTAAACATTGCTGTTAACATTAACGCTCACAGACTTAAAGTTAACTGTCCTTGTTATATTTTAGAAGATTTTCAGTACGAGCGACAATAATAGAATCAGACAGAGCCTAGATAAACTTAATGCACTGCAGATATTATTATTATTGTGATTTTCATCATTGCAAACTGCATTAGGAAAGGTCTGTGCAAGAGTTGGTTACAATTGGTTTTTATCGATTTTCTGCTGCAGCTCACCCTGGCAAAACAGATGTCAAATGTTTCCGCTTTAGTCACAGAGTAATTATCTCCCTGCATATGTCTTGATAATAATTATTTCAAAGGGCAAGCCATGTTTTTCAATTCGTATCGAATTTGTTGTGCACTTAATTCATAGGTTTTTGTTGTTGTTGTTGTTGTTCTTGTTGTTGTTGTTGTTGTTGTTGTTGTTGTTGTTGAACGCAACAATTATGTATTAGGAGAAACATACTATTATGCATGGGGTGTATTTTGTTGAAGTTATTGAGCTAGTTCTATAAAAATTATGAAGTTTTGTTAGAATCAAAAATAATCATGACAATATAAGGTTATTAAAGTTTTATAGGTTGATTGAAAAAGCATAGAATGATTAGATCCTCCTTGCATAATAAAAAGTCTAAATCATGTAAGGGTTGGGACGATGAGAACTTATAGCATACCTGACTAATTAGGCGTTATTCAAAGCTTGGACATAAATTCTTTGCAGCGGGTGCAAGACATAACAGCCACTGGCACTAAGGACATGAAAGAGGACAATAGGGATGGTCTCAAGAAGATTGATTGATTGTCGCATTCGCTCATTAATCTATAAAATACTATCCGGCTTTTGAACACACCGACCAAGTCCCCGTAAAGGAACATAAAGAGTTGTGCCACTTAGATCTGATGAGCTCATTTCAACATTCAAAAATACTATTTTATGGTTTAACATTTTTTTCTAGAAAAGGCAAACATGTATTATTTTTCGCCTTTTCAACTTGAATTTGAGTACAATTGAGCATGTTAAGTAGGCTTACCGGTAAGTACTTCAGATGAGCCTAGATTTTTTTTCAGATGAGAGCGAAAGGCTTACAAACGTTTTCTGTTTTCCTTTTAATAGTATTGACTTCTGGACAGATTCTACAGTAAAAAGCGAACAGAGAATAATTAAATACTGAAAAGATCTTACAATAGTACGCTGTATGTTTACCCAAGGCCATGTTTCATCATTACTGCGATACATAGATACTGCAAGCACACGGGTTATCATGTATAGAGCAGTATAGAGACTAACAGACACCTTTCGCAGAAGAGGTAATAATTTGGCTATTGCTTCTAACGAATATTTTTTCAGGATACTTTGGAACATAAAGTAACACAGAGGATCCTGCAGCATAGAATGCATTGTTAATCGTGACATTTTACTCGGCCTTGTTTTGTAGCTTTTGCTGTTTACTGTCTGTTAAGAGATGTAGCTAAAATATTGTCTACAAGAATAAATAACGTCACGCTGTAGGGTGTCCTTGATTGTGACGCCACCAACAGTCTTTACGCTCTCCAAGCTGCACACACCTCAGATCGTGTCTTGCGTGATCGGGCATCATTCAACATACTACAGTCACGGGGCGGAGGGAACATCGTCAATAATAATTACGTATGTCTAGACTCTGAGGGACAGTACCGCAAATAGTTGCGCTCCTTCATCTGAAAATGGAATATTCCGATCAGAGTATGAGCCAGTAGACAGGGTTATTATGGTGACCCTGTTTAGTAATTCATTTTCTTTTCTTTCTTTTTTTTCGTTGATTATTTTTTTATTTATATTTTTTTTTAGATAAAAAACGTACAGTTTACTTTCATCATAGGAATAAATTTCAGGCTTCATTTTTACAACCATCTATTTTACAGACCTAACATTTTGTTAATTTTTAAATTTTTCTTTACATAAGTGTCTAGTTGGTATTATTGACTAGTGAGCTTCGCTTCCATCAGATTGGCATACATACTCTAGATTTAACACAACATCTGAAAAGCAAAATAGTCATACGAAAAAAAAAAGGCAAACAAAGTAACAACGAAAAAAAAAAAGCAAAGAAAAAAATAATCTCACATAGTTCTTATAAAGTGAATTAAGTATTTTCTCTGAATTTTCAATCTTTTCCATTTTTTTTTTAAATGAAGAATCTTATTATGTGAGGAAAAAAATTAGAAAAGTTCTACAAAATGCATTATATTCCACATAAAGTACCTCCTGTTAGCTGAGTTAGAGTGACATTTATTTATAACCTTTTTTTGTGGGGAAGAGAGAAAGAGGGACGTCTTTCTAATGAATGAATGACTTTGTTTTAGTTTGCTGGGTTTTTTTGTTCTTTTGTTTTTTTTGCATACCAGGTACATCTTATTATTCACAACCACAAAGCCATTCAAACAAGTAAATAAATTATTCGGTAATCAATAAAGTTTATATGTCGATTACATTGACGAGTCACTGAACTTATACAATTCTCTATTTCAGTTCCTTTGATCCAAACTACACCGGGCAAAATATTCGAATTGTGTCCTCGAGTCCTAATTAACCATCTGCACATTTTTTGACAGCCGGGTCGGTTCGAGCTCTGAAGGCTGTCCGACCACGGGAAAACTAATTTCAGCCACTGCTGTCCGTCCTTCCGGAAAATTTCCATTTTTTCGCCTTGTATAGCATTCTGGTCTGGGCAAGGGAGTACATGTAGTTATCTAACTCGAACCTGATACACCAGGCTGTCTGGATGTCTGCCTGCCTATCTCTCTTCCTCAGTCTGTCTCTATTTCTCTTTCTCTCTCTTTCTCATTTTGTTTCTCTGTCTCCATCACTGTCTCTCTTTCTCTTTTTGTGTGTGTGTGTGTGTGTTTCTCACTCTGTCGCTCTCTCTGTGTCTTTTTCTATTTCTCTTTCTCTATCTGTCACTCTGTCTTTGTCTCTACCACTGTCTCTCTTTCTCTCTTTATCTTTGTGTCTCTTTCTCTCTCTCTCTCTCTCTCTCTCTCTCTGACTCTGTCACTCTCTCTGTGTCTGTCTCTATTTCTCTTTCTCTCTCTTTCTCTGTTTCTCTCTGTCTGTCTATCTGTCTGTTTGTCTGTCTCTGTCTCTCTCTACACCCCCCCCACCCCTCTTTTCCTTCTCGGATTCAGTTTTTTTCGCTCTGTTCCTATTTCTAACTTTCTACGTCTATGTTCTCGTCAGCTTGTCTGGTTTTTTTTCTCTCTCCGTTTCTTTCTCACCCTTTCGTGACTAACAGCTTTTTGGCCAAGGCAGTCCATCAAAACGGTTGAAATAATAATAATTATTATTATTATTCCGATTACTTCCTGAGTGGTGTGACTGCACGATTGAACGCTTAGAAACTTAATTCTCTTTTGATTGAATGGTTAATTCTATAAGCCCACCTACAATAACGGTTAACTTTTGGACAAAATTTCTATCAATGACGTTTATTTTTTTTTTCAATGATCAAAAACTTATTTTAAAGCAATATCAATAAGAACTATAAAGGAAACGTTTTTGCTATCCAAAGCAAACAACCTAATAGTAAAAAAAATACAAGAATAACGAGTTTTAACAGGACTATCCGCCCTGTTGACTACTAAAACTAACCCAGTAGTATATTTCATCTTTGTGCTTACAGATCTCAGCGCAGTTCACAACTGAGGTTGCTAGATCCGATCAATTCACTGATCCGGGAGGAATTTTTTCTTCCTGCTGCTGACCCTTCTTTGTGGCGAGAAATCAATTACAAGAAGATGTAATTAGGGCCACGGGTACGACCGAACAAATCCCGCTAGATTAAGATCGCAAAGCAGAATAGTTCTCTAAATCTTTTCACAACAGAGCAGGCGACACAAAATTCAGAGCAGAATGATAAATAAGGAAGGAAGAACAGAGAAAATAAAATTGGCACATGGGCACTGTTGTGGAAGAGGAGAAACTAAGTTTTGTTTTTATTCCAATATATGCATATTATATGTAGCAGATTCTTTTGTTACAAATATTTTTATTCGCTTACAAGACATGTAATTTTGAAAGAAATCTTGGCTAAGCTCTCTAATGATTTTTTTTTTCCATATTAACAACAATCTTTTTTTTTCTCTTTTAACACAATGATGCTTTTTTTTTTTTTTTAACTGACAAAGAGATATGGGGGCTTAAGACAATATAAATTTGCATGTAATAAAGCATTAGCCTGCCTTTGATTTGCAGAAATATAAATTAAATCTGTAATAAATAATTCGTAAAGACCCCCCACACACACACACACACATTAAAAAAAACAACAAAAACAAAACAAAAAAAAAAAACAAGAACAAAGATTGGTAGGGAGAATTGAATCTAAAGAAAGCTTGTGCGTGTCGCAGTGTCTTTTGTATAGTTTAAAACGCCGGATATCTCGTACTTGACGCTAAAAGATCAGAGACGGTAGGCCTGCTTCAAGTTTTAAGTAATTTTTCTAGACCAAAGAATTTTCTTCGTAAGTTAAATCTTTTTCTTCAGTTTAAGAGGATTCTTATTGTTATTTTTAAAACGCTGTCAATTAGAAATACACGCACACAAACGTACTCTCAGAAGACAAGTATATAAGGGTCCCAACAAAGAAAGAAACATGATTTAAAAAAAAAAAGGGAGGGGGGGGGGTGGGAACGAAGAAATGACAACTGACGACTTCGAAATCAAAAGCTTCTTTATGACCTGCACAGAAATTCGAAAATGAAAAATAAATTCGATTAAAAAGAAAAGTAAAAAAAAGATCAATCTAGCACAAATTATACAGCTCGGGAAAAAAAATAATAATAAAAAATTAACCCTGAAATCTTGGACTAAACAAACTTACTTACTTACTGCCCTTTTTGCCGCAGGCAATTAGGGCAGCAGGACTAAACAAAACACAGATAAAAATCTTTTTGAAAGAAGAATAGAACGATAGGTTATTTCCGTGTATGATCCAAACTGACGACTATAAACCCTCCAGGATGTGGTCGTCGCACCACTTGGCACGTTAGCTTTATATTAATTTGAAGGAATGGTGAAAATTATAATCTTCACCGTCAACCTTTTCCTCTCACCCTTATTTCATTTCTTTACAGATGTTATAACTAAGAAAGACGGGCTTTTGCTTTTAAGTTTTTTTTTAATATTAATTCTGATGTTGATGACACTTTTATCCATGGGAATATCGTCACTTTCTGTACAAAATTACTCGCCAGTATTTTCTTTATGATCCAAAGCAACCGATGGAAGGGTTTTTCAGTATTGTTGTATAGGAAAAGCTGCTTATGGTTTATTTGATTTCTAAGTCTTCTCCACCACCTCCCCTTTTTCCGATTTCCATGCCTTTCCAATTCTGTAAAATCTCATCGAAGTTCAAAGCCAGACTTTTTATAACATTTCCGGCAAAAAGAAAATAACCATGCTCTTCTTGTTTTCTTTTATAAGTCTCGCAAAAATATTATAACGCGTTTCTGATTCTAACTCGTCGATTGTGAGTTGTTGTTTTTTTTTTCATCTAAAACTAGAAATAAGATCTAAATAAAATACTATTTTTTACCGCACTTGTGTTTGAAGGAAGAAGCAAAGATCAGAGAAAAGGAATAGGGTCACGCTATTTCAAAGAAAAAGTCCATTGCCGAGAAACATATTGCGTGCATTTAATTATCCTAGTCAGCATTTTTTACCAGGAGTAGGGGGGCAATGTCAGGTAATGTTACTTCGCCTTTTGGTCCGTTTCAAGAATTGGAATATCGATTCTAGCCTGCACAGATTTCTTTTACGTATATTTTGGGCGGAGGCCATCCTATACTGACAATAAAGAAGGCGTCATGACTTTGGTTAATGTAACAGTCGACGTAACTTTGGAAGAAAATAAAAAGAGGTACTAAAATTGTGTATCAGTAATCTCGACAAAATAAATTTAAGACAGAAAATACAAAGATATAAACGGGAAAAAAATGGGTCACACTTCTATTATTATGACAAGAAGGCAAAGCTTGTCATGAGCAATTTTTTTTCAAAACTGCCCATCTCTTTTAGAGAGTCACTTCTTTTTGTTACGTTTGTCGAAACTCTGTAATTTCAGGAAGTATAGTAAAATATCTTTCCCCAAACTCTGCAATATTATAATATTAAGTCTCCTTGAGGCTTGCATTTCAAATGTAAAGGTTGTGTCTTCTTACATAATAATATATAAGAATAATTTGCTCAAGTTGATGGATCGTTTTTTCTTTTGCATATCAATACTCTTTCCTTTTTTTTAAGCTTGGTAGAGAGGGGTGGGGGGTGGGGGGGGGGGATAGGCAGGGAGGAGTGAGATTAGGGCAAACCAATGTAAGCAATAGGATACCAAGGCCATGTTTTTGGCCTTTTTGTGTTTGTACGTGTTTGCGTGGCGCACGTGTACGCCTAATCAAACCCTAGTCATGCACAATCGTTCTGAAATCTTCAGGCGTTTGACTTCCTTGCCAGTGAGAGTCATCGAGATATCACCATGATCAATTTTCAGAGATATGTTCGTCACAGCTCGATCTCTACATAAAGCTCTCAAGCTTTTATTGTGGCGCAATTAATGCTTCTGCTTGATGAGGCAGAGCAAAAAAATGTGAGGCCTTTGGTTCATCTAATGAAGGCTTGTTTCTATAGACCACTGCCGTCGGCGCTTCGTAGCATCATACTCTGTGCTCATAAGTAAATGGACTTCTTTATTATCAGCAAAGAAATGAATCAATCCTTCATGGCATCTGGGTGAGATTTAAATGATTATAATGTTTTGACTCACCTTTTTTCAGGCTTAGTTACGCAGCAAGCAATGTTGTTAGTTGAGGTTATGTACACGATCAAACAGTTTGAAATGGCATCTTAAATTTTGAAAAAATTAAATGGTGGTTAAAAACTGTCTATCAAGACTTTATTCCTAAACACAACGTTACATCAGTTCTGCTCCTAGCTAACATAATTTTGAAGCAGACTTGTGTTTTGCCAGTACTGGATCAAGGATTGTATTGAGGTTGTATTAGAGCGAAACAACCATCTTAATTGAAAATAAAGCATTGCGTCGAAGATATTTAAAAACATCAGTTATGAATAGTGAAGAAGGTGAAGAAAGGGTAGACGACATTTTACGAAGAAAACAGCTGCCCCTTAACAGCACCGCCGTAACTGCCAATCTGGTCATATTTCCTCTAGGAAAAAGTTAAAAGAGAATTAGAGATCGAGAGAATGAAACAAGAAACCAATTACCTTAGGCTGGGCCTTCATCATCTGACAGAGAAATTGCAGTGAGTGAGAATATAATCTATCGTCCAATGCATTCCAGAAATAATGTGCCCTAATTTAAGGACTTTGAAAAAGTTATAGCAGAGGGGTCACAAACATCTGCTATTGATTGAAAGGTAGAGAAGAAATTGTTGATAGTATAAGGCTCATTTCCCTATACAGGCAGAGACACAGATAGACGGACAGACGGATAGAAAGGCCGAGTCGAACAAAAACAATGGAATAATATACGTAGTGGTAGACCTAGACTTATACAACGAGAAACAGAATCAGAAACAGGCAGAAATTAGATCACTAGCCCGAGGGAAAAAATTACGTAGGTTGAATATTTATTTCACGATGAAACCTTTTACAGCTAACTGTATGGCCCCAATTATTGTTAAACAATAAAAGCATAGAAATACATTTTATAGGAAATTTAGTAGACATAATTTCATTTGAAAGAGCTGAGGAAAAAAAAAAAAAGAAAAATCGCGCAGACATTGAACATACAAGACGGATCGCTGTAAACAGTGGATGTGTGCAATGTGCCGCTTTGAATTTTAAATCTGCCTCATGAATAATAAAATTAAAAAAAAAAATAAAGGCGCGGCAAGTTAAGAAGAAAAAATAAAAAAAAATTAAAAAATGTGAGAGGGAATCACAGATGGCTAGATAAGGATACAAATAAATAGAAAGATGAGTACTGGTAAATATAAACAGATTGCTTGATGGATAGAGAGATCTATAGATCTTTCGAAAGTTAGACTGACAGACCGATAGATAGATAGATGATGAATACGCAGATAGATGGGTGATACATGAGAAGAAAGATCAATATAGAGACATGTACACATACGCACAGACACATACACAGGTAGAGAGCAAAAGGGAAAAAACAGACAGTTAAATAATACAGAAAGATAGGAAGGGATAGAGAGATAAATAGAAAGAAACGTAAAGAGAGACAGAAAGAGAGAGAGAGAGAGAGAGAGAGAGAGAGAGAGAGAGAGAGAGAGAGAGAGAGAGAGAGAGAGAGGCGATGCCAACAAAATAAAGACTCTTTCGAAATCATGCTTTAAGTAAAGACACCCAAATCTCTCATCGAGAAATGCTAACAAGACACATGAGAAAAGACATGGTTGATGAAGATAAAATTAACGGGTTCTAAGTATGTGACTTTATAGACCGCTTAAAAAAATAAGAGATCAGATGTTATAAAAATATATTAACGCAGAGATACTCACAAGCACGAGATGTGTAGAAGATGAGATGACCTTTGACCCTTGCTACCGTCGTACATCCATGAGATCTGTTGTCCTTGAGTATTCAGAGCTTTCCTTTCACACGATGGCTTATGGTAGCGACAAATGATATTGTTTGGAGAACAAGTTAAAGATCTTTGTGCCCTGTAACATTCACAAGATACAGTATGGCGCCCTAAATTCAAAACAAGTAAATATAATTATTGTTTCTGCTAAAGAAATCTTCATTGGTCGTCGTCACAATAAAAGAGCAGGAAAAGTAACTCATTAAAAACAAAATTATTTCTTTGTCTACAAAGACTCCACACTCTACGCCCAGTAAGTAAATAATGTCCTTAACGTTTCCAAAAGAATCTTACATGAAATGGATCTCCACTTCTATTTTAAATCCAGAATGCATACCCGAATAGTATAATTATATAGCCCGGAAAAAAGATGACATAGTCAAAATACGCACCCACATTAAGACATGATCATTTCCCAATAATGTTGTTTATGATTTGAATATGTCATTTGCTTCAAATAATCATGTCCCGAATGAATTCACGATTTCAACTTCAACAAACTATAGGAAAAATTATCTAAGTAGACTAACTTTTCCATTTAAAACAATGGGATATTTTCTTTATGTGAGCTCCATGACCGCAGCTGCATCCAACCTGGCACACTTTAAGAACAATAGACAATTATCCCATCGAGGCTACTTACATCTTTTACTTCTTTAAGGGGACGTAAAGAAACTTTTCCACTTCTCAAGTTAGACTATAAAAAGTTAAAAAAGTTCCACAAAGGTAGAAAGTACTCAAGTGCAGCACCATCGAAGTATGCGTTAGAATCAATAAAAAGAGCGGCTAAGGGGGAAGTGGTATATCAGGATGATTTTTTTTCATCCCGAGGAAGGATTTTCATATTTTCATTGACAGTTACTTTACTTTCGGTTAGACTTTATATTTTTTTTTCCTCACAGCAAATGATTTTTTTTCTATGATTTTTTTTCCTCCCGAGGAGAGATTTTCATATTTTCATTGAACAGTTACTTTACTTTCGGTTTGACTTTATAATTTTTTTTCTCACAACAAATAATCTTTATCCATTATAGCCTATCACAATGAAACATATCTTTTTCTTCCTTTTTTTTTTCCTTTTCAGCTTTCTTCCAGAGTACTTGATTCTCCCTATTCTCTCTCTCTCTCTCTCTCTCTCTCTCTCTCTCTCTCTCTCTCTCTCTCTCTCTCTCTCTCTTTCTCTCACGTCACCGCACAAGTAAAAAAAATGTCGCAAGAGAAAGAGGAATACTTGTAAATCACTTTAAGTTCTTCTTTTCATTATTTACCAAACCTCTTACTAGTGTTGAGCGAAAAAGCAAATTTGATAAATTATTCACGGCATGAAAAGTCGAGGCGGCCTTTGTGTCACTGAATTTTATTTCACTTGACATACAAGAAAACTGAATTTTTTTTTCATCGACATCTTCAGGCTTAGGTCAAGCACAGAGAAGCTTTCACTTAGTTTCAGCTACATATTTTCTTCCTTTCATTTGAATGATCACTATTTGAAAATCAATTTTTGACTAGCCTTTGTTACGCTTCATACAATATTGAAATGAGCTATCCTTGAATATCAACAAGAAATAATTTTTTAGTTAAATATTATGATTTAAAAAATGAGGGAAAAGTCAAATGGCCTGAACATTACTTCAGTTTTTATTAGTTATAGCCAGTTAGAGAGGAAGTTTAGGCGTTTTAGTAAAGAAAATATAATTTAATATTTATATTGGTACCCCATCCCCTCTTTCCCCCCCCCCTCTTTCTCTCTCTCTCTCTGTCTCTCTCTCTCTCTCTGTCTCTCTCTGTCTCTCTGTCTCTCTCTGACTGTCTCTCTCTCTCTCTCTCTCTCTCTCTCTCTCTCTCTCTCTCTTTCTCTGTGTGTCTCTGTGACCCCTCCCCAACCTTATACGTAAAAAAATATTAGCCGGGATCAATATAACGGGACTGCTTTTTCACGAAGAATCATTTTGGTTTTCAAAAACACAAAGGCCAAAGATAGAATAACGTCGAATATTACTATACTTAGGATTCTGAATCAAGACTTTACGAAAATCAAAGTATTTAACCTGAGTGAAGCTTCCCTGATCCATCTTTGAAAGTGTTTTTTTTTTTTTCCCCTTTTTCTTACTTTCTTTTTGTGGGCGCAGGAGATTGCGGGACTTGCTCGATCGAGGTACTCTGCTGTTATAACTTTATGTGTGCAAGAATGATGCAGGGTGGGGAATTATTATTTTCTCCTTCTTCTTCTTCTTCTATTCTTCTTGTTCTCGTTATTGTTGTTGCTGCCGCGCCGCTGCTGCTGCTGCTCCTGGTGCTGCTGCTGCTGTTGTTGTTGTTGTTGTTGTTGTTGTTGTTGTTGTTGTTGTTCTTCTTCTTCTTCTTCTTCTTCTTCTTCTTCTTCTTCTTCTTCTTCTTCTTCTTCTTCTTCTTCTTCTTCTTCTTCTTCTTCTTCTTCTTCTTTTTCTTTTTGATCTCCGTCTTTTTGTTGGTCTTATTATTAATTGTTTTTTTAGTGTTATCAACCGAAAAAGCGAATCTTTCTTTATACAAGATGAAGCAATGAGGTATTTTACTTACTCATTAGAACATCATACATGTAATGTTTATTTCGAAGTGTGGAATAATATTGATTACTGAACAGCCCTACAGACTTGATAAATTCAAACCCTCACAATATTATAAATTCATAACACAAAATCAAACCTATTAATTTTGAAGTTTACGTCAATATCTTTCTCACTCAAGTAAGTTTATGCGTGAATATTCGGTAAACTTACTTGAGTCTACTACAAATCTAGAGTCTACTACAAACATGTATTAATAAATCTATAATCATAATTAATTTAACTTCCAAATGCGATGTCAATTATAGATCTATAAGTGTCGTTTGTGCTGTCAGAAGTCTTTATTTAAAGTGTCTAGAGAAAAATTTTCCCAGCTGTCTAAACAACAAGATTGATCTTGATATAGAGCCTACAATGACTTGTAATGGTTGTAAACTATTTAACTTTCCATTAGTCTCTCTGATATTTTCAATAAATTTCTACAGTTAACAAATTTACATGGATCTGCTTTTGAAAGTTTCGAAGAAAAGGTGAAGAAATTCTTTCTCATTCTATTCATTTTCTTTATGAAACAAAAACATTGTTTTTTTTATGCTTTTTTAATCTAAGTGAATTATTTAAACAACAAAATGCCGTAAGCCGTTGCTGGCCGACAAGGCATTTGTCTCTCACTCCGCGAGTCACAGGGAATTGATGCTCGTTACGTCTTCCGGACCTCGTCGATAACGAGTCCATTGTTCAAAGCGAGCGGACAGCTAAAGCGCGCATGCATCTGTCGCCCTGAGGGTGAGCAAAGGAACTCACGGGAACAAAGAGAGGCTGGGTCCAGAGTGGAGCTGTGAGTGGCTATGGAAGGGGGGGGGGGGGGTTGGATGGAAACCTGTTTCAGGTTGAGGGAGGGTTGGGGGTGGTTGGGTAGGAAAGAATTTGAAAAGAATAAAAAAAAAGAAGAGAGTTAGATTGGCGAGATAAAGATGAAAGCTTGTCTCGGGTTACGCAATACACGACATAATTGTTTGAAGGCAGGATCTAGGAGTAGACAAGCTAGTTAATGTCGTTGAAAATGTCCACTTAGTTTAGTGACTGTTTGTGGAAAGGATTTTAATTATTGTATGAAAGAGCTGTCGTGCAAGTAAATGGAAACTCAGTTTTAAAGAGAGAAAGAGGTAGAGACAGAGAAAAGAAATTAAAATTGTATTTAAGAGAAAGAGAATAAAAAAATGACAAAAGAATTACATGGATAAAGATAGAGAGAGAAGGGTAAGGAAGGAGGGGGATAAGACATTAGAAAAACAGTGAACAGAATTTAAGAAAGAAAGAGCTATGATAGAGAGAGAGAGAGAGAGAGAGAGAGAGAGAGAGAGAGAGAGAGAGAGAGAGAGAGAGAGAGAGAGAGAGAGACAGACAGACAGACAGACAGACAGACAGACAGACAGACAGATTAAAAAAGAAAGTAAAAAAGAAAGAGAGAGAACGAGGCAGAAAGAAGTGAGAGGGAAAAAGAAAGGGAAGGACACAAAGTGAAAGGAAGAGACTTCAGAAGGAGGTATGAGATTAAGAGGAATGGGTAAAGAATTAGTATAATGAGTCAGTGTGAAAAACATAGAAGGGAGAGTGAAAGAAAAAAAAAAAGAGATATCAAATAAGAGAAGAGACGAAAAAAGAGAGTGGGGAAGAGAGAGAGAGAGAGAGAGAGAGAGAGAGAGAGAGAGAGAGAGAGAGAGAGAGAGAGAGAGAGAGAGAGAGAGAGAGAGAGAGAGAGAGAGAGGGCGTGTCTGATCTTACGTCAGGGTTGCCTGTGCCTAACTCAAAATCAATATAACCACATAGAAACAAGAAGCACACGGTTTTTATTTAGCGACACTAAATACCAATCATAATGATAGTAACCAGACCATTTTACGCTGTTTCTATAGATTAGCTACCACTAATACCGCTCTTCTTTAATTTGTTCGCTGACTGATTTTTCTTCTGCTTTTTAATACGAGTACTACATGCATCTCTATCATTTCCTCTGCCGTTTTACTAGCGCAACAAAACCTCTTTTTTGTTATAGTTTTTTACTTTAAAACTAGATCTAGTAAAATTCAGTAGGGTTTTTTTTTTTTTGTATTTGTGGGGAAAAAAAAAATCTAAGAGTTTCTTCGGAAAGTCGAGCAACAAACCTTGAGCAAATAAAACGAATTAGGCCTTCCTCTTAACTTTAAAGTTTTGTAAGCTCTTCTAAAAATATTGTCCAGTAAAATAACACCGTGCCGCTTTAGTTCCACCACTCACTACTAATAATTATAATAAGAGAAGGTTTTGTAATGTGTTCTCTTCACTAGAATCTTCCTCTTGGGACTTAGTCTCCACATATGACAGTGATCCACTCTTGGAGCAGCAGGAGCAGCTGCATGCGTCAATACGATGATGCCACTGCACGCATTCTTTGTTGAAATTCAATTAAGCCCGTCTGGCGTCTGGGCCTTTCTTTTTTTCTCTCTCTCGCTCTCTTTCTCTCTCTCTCTCTCTCTCTCTCTCTCTCTCTCTCTCACTCTCTCTCTCTTTCTATTTCCCTCTCTCTTTCTCTTACTCACTCTCCATCTCTCTCTCCTCTCTCTCTCTGTCTATCTCTCTCTCTTTCTCTATATGTCTCCTTTTCTATCAATCTCTCCCACCTCTCTCTCACTCTGGGCTTTGCCTTTGATTACCCCCCTCAATCTCTCTTTCGGTTTACATCCTCTCATCAACCTTCTCTGAAGCCAAAACAAGCTTCCCTACCTTGCCTCATTTCCACTAACATTTCCAACCGAAGATCATTCGGAAAGTCAAAACACCATAATATTTAGCTGACCTTGTGTAGCGAAGTAAAGATTTGGTTTTCATAACATTACTTCAACGTCTGAGATCGAGGCTTAGTAGAAGCCAAAATGTATCGGTTGGGAAATTTATACGTTTAGCTTTTTTTTAAAACTATTTTTTAATTTAATTTTTATAATTTTTTTTTCAACAAATGGCTTATACTACAGATAGGGTGGATTTCTTTATATTACACCATATTATGTAGAAAATTAAAACGTTGGTCATAAGTGAAGAAAACACACTCTCAGTGAAGTTGAAAAGAAAGGCAAGTAAAACAAGGTCGAATTCTTTAAAATTCTTTACATCATAGCCCTGAAAAAAAAAGTAAAAAAAAAAAAAAAGCAGTAAAAAAAAAGCTATGGACGGAACGAAGCTAAATAAAAGAGATCAGATTCCACCGAATAGTCTTTACTCAGAAGAAAACAATAAACATTTTCATCTAATAATGGACGCGCTTTCTTTGAAAATATTAAATCTATCGGTTCTTGCACAGTAAGGAAATATGAAACAGTGTTATAAATTATGAACGCAGTCACCATCTCACATAAAAGAATAATAAATAATAATGTATCCAGAAATTATCTCCTTCTCCTATTTTCCGCTATTCTCTCTGTGCATAGAAGTGAGTCACTCTCAGAAAGTCAAGACTGACCACAGAAAGACACTGGCAGCCTGACCTCGCACGCTGAGTAAACATTGGCCTGGAATGCTCCCTCTTGCTCTCGCGACGAACTACGAACTGCCCTCAAGAGGAAAACAGAGAACTAATTCACCGCTACGGTAGTACAGTTATCTGGTATAATTATTTACTTCTACACCCAGTGTAGTCCATACTCTACTTACTATTGGTAAGAGAAAAATTAATGAATAACACGTGTGTGAACGATCACACTATTGGGAGCTCCTTACTCCGTGCGCCTCTCCTCTCTGTAGGATTAATGCAGTGTGAAATTATTCCTCCAGCTTCTCCTCGCTCTCTTACTAGTCTCACAAGCCTTCCGCTCGCCGATCTTTGCGTGCGCCACTGTCAAACTCACTCGCACGCACATGCTTCCTCGGACGCACGCGCCCTCGCGTTCACAAGAGAGGGTTGGAGGCGCGGGGGTAGGGGAGGAGGGTCTGTAGTGCAGGTTAGGATGGGATGGGTCGGGTTGTGTCTCAAGAAAGACAGAATAGTCCCCAAGCAGAATAAACCGGGCGTTTGCTCCAGGATGAAACCAACTCGATGGTTATTTTTATATTACTTCTTCTAAAGAGCGGTTGATGAAACACACATATACACACAGCAGACATATGCAAATGGTTTGATTTTAGGTCTTGAGACAATTTATTGACTTTTTTTTTTGTAATATCATGAACTAGTAATTCCTTGAAATCCTGCCCTATTTTTATTCTGGATATTTAAGTTGCATTTGCTCCATACTATGTTACTCATGGTTGAATCCTAGACAAAAAAGGGGAAAAAAATGAAACACCGATATTAGGAACATACGAAAATGAAAAGAAAATATGCAGAAAAAACTTATAAAAAATATTGATAAATTTTTACTTTTTCAGAGGCATCCTTCTTAACATTTTGTATTTCTCAGGATCAGTTATTTTTCTACTCTCTCCCCATGGGAAACCAGTACAAATTGTACTCTAAGCTGTGTCAATACGTCTTTTGGCGTTTTCTGCTCTGAGCTTATTTTCACAAAAAAAAGCATCGTGCGGGTTGTCCTAGCAACAGCGTCTTCAACATTACAAAAAAAAACCAGGAGGAAACAATACGTTTTTTAAGATAACACTGATGTAAAAAGGATATTCATTTATTTTCCCACCACTCGCGTACTCTTTAACTCTTTGTTCTTGTTCGTTTACGTGCTGTGTTTAAAATGATATCCTGCAAGAATTATTTCTCACTAATGAGATGGACTTTGCTTTTCACTACACCTAAGTTCTAATGGGATTTTTGTAAGGTTAAGCAAATCGCAATTGAACCAAAAAGCTCTCTAGAGGGTTTGCTATTTGCTTTTTATATTTTTTGATACAGCCCGTTCATAACAGGGGCATTGCTGATCTTTTCTGTTCTGCATATAAACAAGTTCCCTATGGGCAGAGTCGAATAGAAAAGATGAGGCCGCAAATTTATCCTTCGAGGGCGTGGGGGTCGAACCCGCGAAAAATTTCAATGCGATTATCAAGACGGGTGTTCTAACCTGAATGCCATAGGCGCTTCAATTACATAGGAAGAAAAAAGCCATGAAATGACTTGAAATTTTCAAGACACTCATTCGCAGATTTTCCTGAAATTTATATTTAACGTTGAGATACAACTCCTTCGACAGACGAGTTATAAAGGTCTATACTTCATGATGACAAAACTTGAAAATAACTGCTAAAATATATCTTTACAAAAATGCGGCCTCAGGATTAGCCTCTTTTTTTTATTGCATACAAAACTGGAGAATGCGAAATAAATTCTTAAGCTTTTTTGAATATCTAATGACCTAAAAAAAAATAACCTGCTGTTATTAAACGAAAATCTGCCAATAGGGTGAGAAAGTGTGATGTTTTTACAAGTTTTAAACGATTAAATCCGGTTAAACACTTCTGAGCTGCTTCAGTTGTTACATCAAGAGTTGAGTTCACAAGAGTGGGATGACTCTACGGTTGATTCTCGATGGACAGTATGTGATGTGATGAACAAGTAATTTATTACAGTTAATTATAAATGATATCGTGGTAATTTCCCCCTTTTATATGGAGAGAATTAGAAACTTAACATCCGCTTACATCCAATCTTCTATTTGCAAACACTCTGTAGGTAAAGACGATTACAAAGAATTTTAGTCGAAAAGATATTTATCAAACATTTTGAAAATATTTACAAACTTGAAACAAGAAAGCTTAAATGAAATATCACAAATAGTGAGGTAAATAATTACGAACAAGGAGTAAAAACGGTATTGCTGTATAATTCGAGTACCTTTTTTAAATACAAAATTCGATACATACTATTAACACTTAGTTCACTTCGTTTCCAATGGGCGCAAGGGATGTCTATTTTTGTTGGCAAGTTGGCTTTTGTATATGATCTTTTCATTGTGTTTCATACCCAGGAACGTAACTATAGCTCGAGTGCCCAGGTTTACATTTTAATTTCATTCTAATTCTACACACTATTTTAAATATTATTCTACGCATACAGATCTTTTCTATCGTACTTGCATGATTGATTTTGTCGACAATGTTACTTCAAAAACGATACGTGGAAGAAAATTGAGGTTAAAGTTTTAACCGAAACTTCGTGGTTTGTGCTATTGGCGAGATATCTCAAATAACGTGTGATACCCCTGAAATACTTGTATAATTTGAGAAGATTTTAAATATATTATTTGTATTTGAAAATGTTAATTTCAAATATTTACGAGACTTTATATACAAGTTCATCTCTAACGAAAACAAGTCTTAAAAAAATTAATTATTTCTATAAATTATTTATAATTTGAACTACCAAAGTCAAGGATTTCTAAGACGTCATATGCAAGACTTAGTCTTTTTCTAACGAAAACAGTCCAGACTAGTTCAGTTACAACTTCCGCGATTGGGGCAGCCGTAAGACTTTTTTTCTTTCCTCTTCTTGTCTTCTCTTTTCATTTTTTGTTTTTAGATTTATTTCTTGACAGCCGTAGCGTAAAAGTGCAAAAGGTCAAAAGTTTCTTAGTCTCACGTCTAGTTCAGTTACAACTTCCGTGAGTGGGTCACCTGCACTAAAGACTTTTCTCTTTCCTCTTTTTTTTTTTTTTCTTTATTTTTCGTTCTTTAAAAGATTCATTTTTTGAAAGCCGTATCCTAAAAGTGCAAAAGTTTCTTAGTTTCACGTGTAATAAGTCATGAATATTTATAACAACTCCATCGGTGTGTAATTTTTTTTTTATTTAAATTTTGCTTCTCTTTTTCCAAACCTTTCAAAATGAACGAGTTAAAACACTCAGAGGACTGGAGAATGGATGAGAGAGGGCGCTGTGGTTGGCGCGAGGAACAGACTGCAGGCACACGCCCTCCAGTTATGGATGGTGATGATGATGATGATGAAGAATCTCTAAGCTTCGCTGGGATGTGGACCCTCAACGCCTAGAGCTAATTTAAAAAAAAAATGAGAATCCTCTTGCATTTAAAGCTTTGGACAGAGCATGATTTGACCATCATAACTTCAACCCTCCCTCCCCACCCCCCTCTCTCTCTCTCTATCTCTCTCTCTCTTTCTCTCTCTCTCTCTCTCTCTCTCTCTCTCTCTCTCTCTCTCTCTATATATATATATATATATATATATATATATATATATATCTTTTCAAACATATTAAAGCCACGTCTTACCTTTTACTTTTTTATCCCTGTTCTACAGGCCTCTCCTGGGGCTCGCCTCCCACGTATCCATTAAGTCTTTTTTATTCATATAATTTCCATCATTATAATTATTTTGTTTTAATTTGCAAGCAGCTATAAATTTGAAACTGTCTTGCTTTAGAACCCTTTCTTTTTCTGAATATTTTGAAGACATTTCAGACCCTTCGTAGTACAGCTCACTTCCTTAACGGACATGCACGGTGTTATTGAAATTTAACCCTAGTTCTAGCCTATCTCATGCTACTTGATTCTCACTCCTCCCAAAAACCTTCTGATGAAGCCATGCCGCTAAAAATTCCAACCTGATCTTCGAATCCCTTCTTTAAAAAGGAGGAAATACACACACACACACACACACATGCAAGCAAAAACCAGAAATCACACCCTCAATTGTGCTGTCCTAGTTTTCTTCAATCGTTAGGTTTCTGCTCTGGCTCCGTCTCCATCCCCTCGTCTTTGTGTGAATTTTCTCAATTCACACTTTTTTTTTCTCTTTTTCTCAGTCTTGACTCTCTCTCTCTCTCTCTCTCTCTCTCTCTCTCTCTCTCTCTCTCTCTCTCTCTCTCTCTCTCTCTTTCTCTCTCTCTCCCTCTCTATCTATCTATCTATCTATCTCCTATTCTTTACTTCTTTTTCTCTCTCATGCTCTCTTTGCCCCCATCTTTTCCTTCTTGACACGATTCTTCATTGCTGATGGCAACCAAGCCTATTATTCTATTTGCATGTTATCGGACCTAGGCAAGACCCCAACCCATAATTTTCACCGCTGCTACCCCCCTCCCCACCCCCCAGTTTAGCCTTCCCTCCAACTGATACAGCCCTCCTTCCCCCCTCCCACACACACATTTTAACACAGCCTCAGTCTCTGCCTTCAGAACTGGTGTTCATCCTCTTTTTTTCCTTTATTTTTCTTATCGATTTGAGAAAAGCTTGTGTGACAAACACTAGCCAGCTGATACGACGCCGGTATCCTAGAGAATCAGAGTTAACGAGATGACCTTTTCCTCTGGCTTAGGATGCTTTCCTTCTCAAGCCCACACCCGTAGGCTGATTTGCCGTGATACACTTTCACGAAGTATCTGCAAGAATTAATGTGGATTTAAAACAATATAATTTTTTTTTTATTTTTACTTTCTTGGTGAGAGGGGTATTTTATCGACTGGACGTGGTAGTCGACGCGAAACATTTAAAAAGTAGTAAAGAAAAAAAGTAACGGTATCCGATCATACCAGTAAACTGACCAAGTCCCAAACATAAAACGAATTAACATATCTAAGACAATGCCCAATTGCCCAAAAACTGTTCAAGCATAAATTTTGAAATGGGCAATAATTATACTGCTGAGAAAGTAAACGAGGCGAAGTCTGATTAAGTGAAAAATAAATGTAGGAACAACAATCAAGAGAGAATAAGCTGCTCTCAAAAATAGTATCTGGAACAAAGTTTCTAGATTTCAAGAAATCTTAGTTTTTGAAATTAAAAAAAAAAAAAACCAACCAAAAAACCAAAAAAAAAAAAAAAAAAAAAAAATGAAAAAAAAACCAAACACACAACCACCGTATTCTGTGCCTAAATGTCTACATTCATAATTATGTTTTATCTTTTTTTAAGCCAGGTTTGCGTCTTAGCACAAAATTTTATATTTTGTTGCTTTCTTCGTTGCGACAGTAACCGTTTTCTGTTGATGAACCTGAAACACCGCTTTAGGTTGACTGGTCCTAAATGAATTGACCAGGCGCTTAATCAGTTTTTGTGGTTGGATGTATTTTTCATATTATTTAAAATGTATCAGTAATGATCAAATCATTAGCGTTGACTCTTTTTTTGAACTTTTATACAACTGGTTCTGAAAGATTAATGCTAAATCCAGAGTTAAGATTTTTAAAAGAGTAAATAAAATGAAAACAGAACAGACTTTACAATAGAAAACACGCAGCCTATTTTCTTCAATTGTTGTTAAGATCGAGTGTACAGTAGAATATAAGGTCCATTTTAGACTATTGTCTTATGCCAACGCTCTCACGTCACCTCCAAAATAAATTGTTATCGTAGGAAAGCGGATTAACTCAGTTTATGATTTATGTAATATTTCTCTTTCGTAGCTTCCACCACGCTCTTGGATCTCCAGGAGTAAGATAACGGACAATTTGATCCAAAGCGTAAGTCTCAAGCAATGCTCATATAACAATACACCATAAAAAGCGATACAGAATACATTTGAAATTAAAGAATAAAAAAAAAAAACACGACAGAAATCGAGACACTCTCATTTAAATAAAATATGCACATGCGGCCGATTAATTCAGAGACTGCACAAAACAAAACTTCAGACTTGGAAACGGCCTTGCAGATTGAATAAGGAGAAGAGTTCGTAATCCAGTTCGTGCTGAATGAGTGACAACAACAATCCCTTCGCAAGAGATAAAAGAACGTCCTACAGGATGCAGCTGCTGTTTATTTCGCAGCTAATACCGGTCTTTATTTACCAATAAACAACTCAGTGGCTCGAAGAAAAGATATAACAAGAGAAAGGGTCTCTAACCAGCTTTTCACCAGGAGCCTCTTCGTGAATGACATATTTATATCAAACTGCTAAAAGAAGGGCAATAAATGTCCTTATTTCCATAAAGAAATGACTCTTACGGTTATTTCCCTTGATAAATCTTGTCTGACAAAGGACATCCCTCATGGCTTTATTCTTTGCCTGACACAGTCTTTTTTCATGTCCTATCTTGTAACGAAACAAGAAAAAGACCCGAGGTGATAAAAATTTGCGGTTTATTTCGGCATTGTATGTTATATTTTTGCCTTTTCTTTAATATTTATGTACCTTGTATAATCACAGTTATGTAAGATTATAGAAATATGCCAGATCTGCTCTCTGCATAACACGCAACTATATAAAATAAGCTGCACGCGTTTAAATGCTCGGTTACGAGAGTATTCATAGCATGAAATGTGCTTTTCTCTTTTATTACATTCCTTTTCTAGGAATCTGAAGCTATCGTTTTAAAAGAAGTATACTTTCTATTTATCTTTTTGTGCTTTCCATGTAGACCTTGAATAAGTGTAAATAGCCAAGTAATCACAAAACATTAAATTTGAATACCAGGACTTAGGAGTAAACAAGGTTTTTGTGCGACACAACTTTTATTCTCGTAATTTAAACATTTTTTTTAAAACAAACACACAAAAAATGTACAAAAATGACACATGTTTTGGTAACTCTGAGGAGTTGATCGGGATTAAAAAACAAAAACAAAAAAAAAAAGAACAAACAAAAAAGAAAAAAAAAAAGAAAAAGACGAAAATCAGTAAGGATATAGATGTTTATGCTGAGCACAATAGCGATAGAGTGATAGAATTCTCTCTGGATGCTGCAATATTTATGAAGTATTTGCATTTTATTAGAAAGAACTCGTCTACCTTTAACAATTATGATCAATATTAACATTATGGTTAATAATTAAGAAAAATAACATCAATCAAAGATGACGCCAGCTGTGTGATATTGTTATTGTAGTCTTTGAAAGGAGCAATAGGTAAAAATAAAATATATAAAAAAGTCTAAAAAATATTATCTGGGTTGAAGTTCGGTAACACTATACAGAATGAAGCATGAGCAAGTAAGAGAAATTTGAGAGAAAGAAAAAAACAAACAATTTAGTGTGTTAGGGAGGCAGATAAAATAATGAGGAATTAAAAGAGAGGCAGAGAAAAAGAAACAGAATGATAGAAAAAGAGTATGAGCGAGTGCGATAAGGAAGGAGGAATACTGTCTTAGAGAAGTAAAGAATAAAAGATACAGAGTAAGAATGGGAATGGGAGAGACGGTAGCTGTACAGACGGATAGACAGACATAATTATAGAGAAGGAAAGACGGGAGAGAAAGGAATGGGCGAAAATGGAGAGAAAAAGAGATAAAGATTCAGGGATAAAGAGAGAGAGAGAGAGAGAGAGAGAGAGAGAGAGAGAGAGAGAGAGAGAGAGAGAGAGAGAGAGAGAGAGAGAGAGAGAGAGAGAGAGAGAGAGAGAGAGAGAGAGAGAGAGAGAGATATGAAGAGAAATAATAACTTACATGTTCCTCCCTCATCCCAATTCTTTGCACTTATAAAAAGTATTTAAGGCTTAACATGGTACAATATAGAGAGTTCCATAGTAAAAATAATATTTTATCAAAATCGATGCGTTTCTGCTTGAGTTGACTGCATCAGTGGTTTGCTGCTAGCCGTCATTTCTACCGTTTCCAACGATTTGTTTTTCCGTTTCTTGACGAAAGAAAACACATCAGCGCTAAAAAAAAGGTAAAAAGAAGAATTCGTTTAACGCTTTGTCAGTAAAGAGAAAGTGCAATGCACTTTCCCTTATTTAATATTTCATTGCATTGTTCTCACCTTCTTATTCATTTTCTTTCAAAATCTTCGTTTCTGACTCTCTCTCTCTCTCTCTCTCTCTCTCTCTCTCTCTCTCTCTCTCTCTCTCTCTCTCTCTCTCTCTCTCTCTCTCTCTCTCTCTCTCTCTTACAAAATCTTCATGTCTTACTCTCTTTCTATGTTTATTTCCTACTTTCACTGGATCTCCCAGGGGCTTGGGTATGAAAAACTTTTTATTGACCGCTATTGAGCAACCCGTCCTGTCTGAATGCCAGTCATAACTGGATCAATGTGTGATTCTGAACTATCAATTTTATTCACAAACGTTATTGGCAGAGGCTATTGTCGGTTGATTTTTAACTAGCGGTCTAAATCTATGCAGCATTTATTGAATTAAACCGAAAATAAGGTATTTGAGCTGAAGAACTGTTTTCTTTCAATTTTGTAGATGGTTTAATTCAGCTTTTTAAAGCGGGAAAAAACTTTTAGAGACGAAGAGGGTGAGAACAAAGACATGGGTTAAAGAGATAGGTAATGACATTGCGTGAGTGAGAGTGAGAGACAAGAAGAGATAGAAAGGGAAAGAGAGGAAGGCAGACAGATAAACTGACAGACAAGACAAGCTGAGAGACTCACTGTATTGACACTAAAATTTATTCTATTCTCAAAATAAAAGTTTCGGGGGCCCAAGAGTAGGGTAGAACACACGTCTTGAGATTTTCAAAGTCAATGATTCGCCATTGTAAAAATTTTAAAACAATAAGTCTTGCTTGGCAGATAAAGCTTGAAATCACCCCATCATGAACGAGATATATGTATATCAATGAATTATTACTTTTAACTAACAGATTAAGGTATGATTGTTAAAAAAAATACGTTAAAAGAAAAGATGTCTAGATTTACTCTTATGTTTTCTTACCAAGACGACCCGTGGTCCATATCCTCGGGCAGCTGAGCTAGCGGTTTTCCAGCTGTCTCGGGAAGCAGTAGAGCCAATAGCCCTGCGAAGATTGACATCCCACCAAATATAACTAGGGGGAGGGGCTTCGAGTACGATTGTAGGTCAAGGATCAGTGGAGCGACGATTCCGCCAATGCGAGCCGACATGGAGGCCACGCCCATTCCAATGTTTCTGAGAATTGAATAATTCGTTTCTGATAAATAAATCGCTGTCTATTTTCCTAATGGGTTCCAATTCCAATTTATTGCCTATCATGTATCTAATTATCTTCCTTTACAAACTTGTTATTGTGTGACAGAGAAGGCAATAAAATAACAAGGGGCAGATGAAGGTGTACCTAAGGATCTAAACAGGCAAGTAATTGATACGAAAATAGATAGAATATTTAAGAAGCAGCCACAAACCTAGATATAGCTAAAAGCCAACAAACAGGACAAGGACAAATTTGCAGTTACGTAAAGTGCAATTTTCTGCTCTAAAGAAAATATCCATCTTATTTCTGTTACGCAACACTCTGATGTGTCAAATTGCAACTTAACGAGAATAGTAACTCGAAAGTACACATAACAATTATAGATCAGTAATTTTGAAATATCATGAGTTTTTGCCAGCACGTCATGTTTAATGGCTATTATGAATTCCAGATTTTCAGATTATGAACACTATCATAGAAGGAAAAGCAGAATTTTATCCTCAGCACAGTTGATTAAGAGAGAGTTAGCCGAAAAGGGAATATACACGGCAAAAAGAAAAGGGGAAAGTATAATTCGGTTCTATCTTAAGATTTCTTCTCGAAGTTTTTCAACGTCACAGGTATGTCCAAGCATTTTTTCACGCCAGTGTTTGGCAGTAAATCGAAGATTTTGGAAATGTCACAGATTCCAATGATTCAACATAGCTTTTTTAAGCACCAAGAGAACCCTCAAAAATCCACGCTGCAAACAGAGTAAAGAGTCACATTAACTACCTTTCATGATGAACCAAAATTGTCAAGTAACTACAGCAAAAAAACTTTTTTCTAAACTTTACCTTCAAAGTGACTTTAAGAGCCTAGTTGTGCGCAAAGCATAGAAATAAAATATTTCAGAATATCAGATAACGTCTCTGAAGTTATCATCTATCAAAGTGGTTTTTCACAAAGAAAGTCTTCCTTTGTTTGCACTTAAGAAGAGTCAGTAAGACCTTTCATTAGCTATGAAGTTGGAAATGTAAAAAAAGATAAAATGGTACGATCCTGTAAAACTCAAGAGTGAAACTTTAGAGGAAAAAGGAAAAGTCGAAGCATTAGCCAAAAACAGTTTCAACGAAAATGACTCAAAGGTTCTTGCCTTTTTGTATGGAGGTCGAGTCTGCTGCAATCAAGTACAAAGGTAAATTTCCTATATTTCAAAGCAAAATGGCAACACATCAATTAGAAGTCTACAATTTGACGCCGTTTCCTGTTATGTCCGGAACGAAACAGACGGAAGTCAAACTGCAAGTGAAATCGATACTTCTATCAGACATTTACTCTATCAGTGAGGAAAAACATAAAGGAATTGTTATTTTCAGCGACGTATCGATTTAGAGATGCTTTCCAACAACTTGCCAAGCAGCAGCAGCAGCAATTAAAGCAAGTACCTCGCCTGGGCCACACCCACACAAATACATAATACACACATGGAGATGGACAACTGCCAGCTACAGTCATGAGAGAGAGAGAGAGAGAGAGAGAGAGAGAGAGAGAGAGAGAGAGAGAGAGAGAGAGAGAGAGAGAGAGAGAGAGAGAGAGAGAGAGAGAGAGAGAGAGAGAGAGAGAGGGCAATCAATGTCGCTCATGACTTTGTGGATTTGAGCAAGCCAAAGAAAATATCAAACCCAAACATGATATTTTTATTTCTGTTTTTGTTTGCCTCTTGAAATTGGTGCGTATATCAATATCAGAGCTGGCAAGAAAGTTGGGGATCTACTTGTGATTGGTTATTACTCTAGGTTCACCTTAACGATGAAAGGAAACCAATCCAATACAAGCTGAGACTCTCGGTTGAGTTGCGGGACTTAAAGTTTTCAAAGACTTTAGCAGCAAGAAAATAGGAGAGCAGAAATAGTATCTGTTATATAATATGTCTGCCATTTTTCGGGTTTTAAGAAAATTCATTCGTCTACACGAAACAAAATCTGTCTGGGTTGCATGGAACGTATGTAATGAGTTATTAAATTTCAATGACTTAAAGCTTGCATTACATTTTACAAAAATATTGCGTTATTTCCAGCAGTTGCCACCGTGCCTCTCACCTTATAACCGTAGGAAATATTTCTGCCGCCATGAGATAAATGATGCCGTAACTAGCCGTGATCCCAAACTTCCCAACCATAGCTAAAATAACAGTCAGGATCTCCAAAGCTATAGATTTAAAAATGGGAGAGAAAATAAAGTTGTTATTAATTTTTTTTTGCCGTTGTTAATATTGACGACTACAACTTTTTGCAGACACTCATATTTTCGAAGTAAAGACTTAACCAACATATAAATATTGAGTTTACAAAGCAGCGCACTCAAAAGACTATAGTTGATCAATTCTTTGACGGCCGTGAGGGCTACAAAATAAGAAAACAGTTGGCAGCCTTTGGTTTGGTTTTTAATGGTATTAAATGAGTCAATACAGGCGTTGAAATCACTTAAAGAAGAACATCAAAAGGATGAAACTATAGTCCCTCATACTCTGTTTAAAACAATTTGAATAATATTGTGGAAAAGGTAAGCAGTTCCTGTACATAAATTATCTCTTCCGACTCTAGTCAAAGCAAGATACACATCAAAGAGGACCATTCCTTTATTCAAAGCCTATCTTGAAAAGTACCACAACTGCATACGACCTCACAAACAGCGGACATTTAACAATTATTATTATCGACATCTCACCTCCGCTGTCACCTGTTGGGATGCAGCCTGACAAGATACAAGCTATTCCGCCCACCAACATGGACAGGATCAGAGGTCCCCGTCGACCTACTTTATTTAGTAGAAGGATACACATTGCATAGGCTGGGATCTCTACGGCACCGGCCACGCAGAAGTTCAGGTATGGATTCCCTTCGAAGAATATTGAGCAAAACTATGAATGGTTGTATAAAGAAAGTTGCGCATCGAACGACAATCTGCTAAGTATTTTGTAGAATAAAATTATCAGTTATAACTATATGACAAAATAGCATTAAATGCTACCGTTACATGCTTTGTTCAAAAATTTTCTATAGATTGAAGTGAAAGCATTTTTATTACTGCGGACATATTAAGAGAGGAAAAGAGTAAGATAGGTAGAGAGGGAGTGGGTGAGAGAAAGAGAGAGAGAGAGAGAGAGAGACAGAGACAGAGACAGACAAAGAGAGAGAGAGAGAGAGAGAGAGAGAGAGAGAGAGAGAGAGAGAGAGAGAGAGAGTGAAACAGAGTTGAAATTACTGCATCGATAAAACAAAACATTTGATCAAAAAGAGCATGGCTTAAAAATAAGCGAATTTTACAAGTACCTGCTAGATTTTCTGTGTTAAGAGATAACCCATAGTAAACCAAAGCATTGACAAGCCTGAAAGACAAAGTCTTAAAAGTATAATGAAAGAAAATGAAAAATTCTTAATGTCATCTGTTATAAATCAGTTGCTAACTTAGCTCACACTATTTCTTTACTTTCTCATACAAAATGGGTATTATTCTGGTAAAGTATAGAAAAATCAATCACATTTCTGAGTGTGAGCAATCTTGGATGTTGATTTAACACTGCAGCACGCCGGCATTAATAAAGATAAAAAAAAGAATAAACATTGGGTGTCGCAACAGAACTTCTTATTTTGTATAGTCTAAGAGCTAGTAAAAAAAATGCAAAGCTTATATGCCTCTATATACATACTGGACTATGAATCCGACCTACAAATCATGGCTGAAGTATTGATACAATTAAAAAAATATGAGTTGCGCAAGCATTCTCATATCCCATCATCTTTAAAGGTTTTCTCACCAATTGAACCAAACATTTAGAGACAATCTGGCCATCTTCCAGGTCCTGACACAATCCACCAGGTAGTACTGCCTGGTGGCCCTCATGGACGGGTCTTGTTTGAGGGAAGCCACCACGTCGTTGTCTAGCCTCACGCGATTCGTGGCAGCCGCGGCACGTAATATATTGTCGGCTTCCGCATCCCGCCCGCGAGAGATTAGCCAGCGTATAGACTCGGGCAAAAACCTGGCCGTGTCGAGGAAGGGAAATGGGTAAAAAAAAATTATAATAAGTCTGAATTGGGAAAGTTGTGTAAGTTAAAGATCAACTGAGATTTGTAGCAAATAGACTTCTTTTCCCCACAATTTATCCTCTCTGAATAATGATAAGCCGAGTAACATAAAAACCAGACTTTCTTTTAATGCAGATCTAAGTCATAATTGCTGTCTTTATTGGATGGGTCCTTTTATTCCTCGTGATCTGACGGGTTTTTTTTTTAGTATCATTGAGAACTCGCAAGTGCTTGCTTCAAAGAGTGAAGCTATGTATCAAAGCACTGCTGGGTTTTTTGTGCGGATAACTAGTTATGAGTTAATTTAACATTTAATTTCATTTTTTATTGAAGGTTTATTATTCGTAAAGTTGTACATAAGTAACGAGATTCTCAGAAATCGGCAACATAAATATCATATCGGAGAGAGGCTGCTGCAAAATAATTAGATTATGGTTCAAGACAGTGCGTTGGGTGCTATTCATTGATACTAGTCTTCTAATAAAAGTAGAATAATATTATTCTATGAGAGCTAGAGAGGCTACTGTGTACACATTACCACCAGTACAGTCCAAACAGAACAATTGGTACAGTAATCGCGATCTCCAAAAACCGCCATTCTCGAATGAAAAATGCGATACCAGCTAGTGTCATGAAGCCGATACTGTAAAAACTTTGACTCACGAACCCAGCTATCACTCGGTATCGAGGCCCAACCATCTCGGTAGCTGTGAAGATAAACAGAAATTACATAATCATTTTTGCGTCATCAATAATTGCGCTGTTCCTTGTAAATGAAGGCAGGTTTGTTTAAAATAATATAGACGATCTAGCTCCGTCTTTTGGCGTTCGAATAAAAAAAAAGATATTGAAAGTGTTTTTTATTTAAGAATAAGTTTCATGGGGATAGGATGGTGCTTAAATAAGATTGCATTTATGGGAATCATTTAATAATTGGCTCTATAAACTTTGCAAATTAGTGCTCTAGAGACAACTAAAGTTAATGGGTATTTTACCACTCCATATCGCATAAGGAGTGGCTAGATCTAAAGTTTACGTCACTGATTAGAGTCTCAGTGGCAAGTCAAATGGATCGATGATTCTATGAATGGATTGGATCTTTTTATCAGGTCTACAACAATATGATCCAAAGATTTTCGGAAATCAAAGAAGCAGCTTCGAGATATTAAACCCTTCTTGTTGATCTATAAACAAAGCTTTCAGTTTCAGCCGATAGGACGAATCAAGTACAAGTCGAAATTTTATGTCATTCCGTAACTTCAATATTTCAATAGCCATAGCAATTGACTTTTAATTATTTGCAGGAGAAAAAGATAAGTAATTTACCAATTTCAATATTTAAAAGGCTCTAGCTAAAAAACAAATTTTTAACATCTTGTGCCTGGATTGTCTCATTGTGTGGTTATTTCAACCTGCATTCTTCTTGCTCTAACTCTAAAGAATGAACTAAGCATTCTTTCGAATTGTTACATAAAAAAAAGAGAAACAATTCCAAATCACGTGTAAGATATGGTGAACTCACCCAGAGTGTAAGCCACCAGAAAGGCGCCGGTATGGGCAGCTCCCTGGCAGAAGTACATGGGGAGGAACACAGCCATGCTCGGTGCTAAAGAGGCGACAGTGCCGGCCACCAGCAGCATCAGGCAGCCCGCGAAGAACATGGGGCGGCGCCCAAACCTGTCCAGGGAAACACAGATAATGGTGGTTAATCTCGTACTTCTTCTAATTGTTTTAGTCTCTTCACTAACATGTATATTTTTCATAATTTAAAAAAAAAAAAGAATAACTCGAAGACTTAAAAAAATTCAAGATGCTGGCCTTTACCATAGAATATTTTTTCATACGAATTTTTTATTCTTCTAACTTGGTCACAGGCTATCGTATGGTCATATTTTATTGCTTGGTAATGTTTATATTTTATTATTTTAAAAAGGTCCTAACTGTCACACCTCACCTTGACTAGATGTAAAAATGAGAATAGTATCATTTTGTATTCGCAAGAGTGCTTAATCATTTGAGCTGCGAAACCAATATGTACAGGCTCAGTCCGTTCGTTTTTACCCAGCCCTAAACCTTTTTTCAATTCACAAAGGAGCATCACAAAGTATCGTTTAAGACGCGTATATTTATAGTGTAATAGCAAAACCCTCTCAGCCATTTCAGCGGATACTCATCTTTCCACATTTATGATATGGAGGACTTTGCACGAAGAGCTTTTTTGATGTAGCAATGATCGTCACAACTGCAGGAATTCATTCGAACCCTGAGGCCTGATGGTCTGAGATACGGAGTTCTGATCTATACCAAGATACCGTTAGTTGAGAACATAAAAAGTATCTATGCCTAAGTTAAAGTCAGAAGAAGCAAGTCAATTCGAAAATATTTAGACACAAACCGTCCTCGTGATAAAATTGATGACACCCAACGTAAAGTTGCTCCTTGGATCCTTTTATAATATTTTTTTCGTTTATCATTTAGATCAAATGCATTGAAAAGAAATATGTTTTAAGGTGGTCTACCGTACTCATTTTAAAGTCGCATTAGAAAATAATTTAAGCAATTGATCCTACTTTATAAAAATAATATTATTAATAATTGTAGCGTTACATTGAACAGCCCATTTGTGCAGACCAATAGTGCTGGCAGCTATACGAGAAGACTCGCCCACTGAGATTCGCAAGATTCATGTTTGGCAGATTCAAGATCTACACTAGATGAGTTTAATGATTCAAGATTTCAGCTCCACCCTGCTAAAGAGGTTCATGTTTGATAGACAGAGATAGACTTAAATTTTTTTTTATCTTTAGCGGGATTATTGTGTGCATCAATAAAGTAAAGAAGCAAAGCACTGTGATATTTTTCCTTATTTTGAAGAAAAAAAAAGATGTACCTGTCTGAAAGCTGTCCAAATACCACAGCGCCACATAATCGACCTGCGAAAAACACCGATTTTGTAGTGCTTTTCCAAAAGCTCCTTTCGCAGACTAGATTGAACTGTCATGAGTGTGCAGAAATGATAGAAAGAATTAAAGAAAATGTGAGCGATAAGATTTGAATATTTTAATGTGCTAATGTATAATACAAATACACATGAAAAGCAGCACGAAAGGATGTAATGGTTTAATCACAAACGGTGCCTAAGATGTATGTTCATTTGAAACCCATTTTAGTATGTAGAGGAAAAATCAAAAGTCAGTACGTAAACAAAGGAGAGTGAAAGAGAATGAAGGCCAAAAGAAAAAGGTAGAAAAAAAATATACCGAGAGCAATAAATACACATGTGGAGAAAGAGAAATAGAGAGAAACAGAGAGAAAGAGAGACAGAAGGACATACTTATATATCATTCATGATACACTATGTTTCATAACATATACAAATTGATATTTTAATATTGAAAAGAAATATTGGCCTAAAGAAACAACACCGTCTTACATATCTTTTGCCTTTCGCAATAGGTAACTCTTATGAATTGATTTGAAGACAATCATAGAAAGTTTGATGTCGCATTGATTTCAACTTTGGAAAATGTGAGTATTGTCCATCGACTCTTTGTATTTGAAGAAACGAAAAACATAATCGAAGTAAAGCAAAGAAGTCTTAATTTGACAATAGAAAGCATGCTCAGCTAGACAGTCAGCCATTTTTTAAGAATCTATTACGCAGATATGTTTTGATGGGAGAGTCATCCCTGCCAGCTCACTACAGCTTGCAATCGAATTAAACATTTGTAGTACCTTTTGAAAAGGGTTTATTTCTCTAGAGTACAGGGGGTTTGTTTTAGTTAAAAAGATATGAGTAATAAACAAACCCCAAGCCGCTTAATTGTAACCAAAATTAAACATTCAAAATCTACAAAAACACGTACTCAGTAAAAAGAAATGGTTATCAAATGAAATTAATTATATACTAAATGTATGATTCGCACTGGTCAAAGTTGGCGATTTCTCGCAGGTAACCCTCGACACATGAGTGGCAGGGTAACAGCTGTTAGATATTCGGGGTGTGAAGAACTACACCGCTATCAAATTCTGCATTATCTTACATATCATTCGAATTTGATTAGCTGTGATCTTTTTTGATTAAATAATGTGATTGCTGCATTATATGATTGGGCCTTTTGCTTATACAGCCCATGCAGAAATATTTCCATGGCTAGAGATGGTTATGCTGTGGCGGCAAAATAAAAGGACAAGACAAAGAGGTGAAATAGATGAAAGAGTGAGAAAGAGAGAGAGAGAGATGACAGATAGATAGATAGATAGATAGATACATACATACATACATACATACATACATACATAGACGGAAAGTGGTAGAGAGAGCGAGAGATTCAGAAGATAATAGGTAGAAACAAAGAAAATAGATCTACAATACGCTAAGTCTTAAACCGATTTTCCTTAAAGACTAATAAGATGTAATAAATTTCAGCACATTCTCCCACTCCAACTCACAGTTCACCTTGCCCCCCAACCCCGAAAATAAAAATGAATAAAAAATGTAACCTAAAAAGAGACTTGATATCTACATCAAAACTCACCTCTGAAGTTAGCGTTTCCGCATAAACATCTCGAGAGTAGACATAACCGTTTGTGCAGGCCACTTTGGTCCTGGAGACGTTTTCTGGAATCGCCATTTTCACATCGTCTGTCATGAACCAATGAGTCGAGTTGCGCTCCTCAGAATACCACTGACCAGCTGCTTGCGACAGAGCGTTTAGTGTCTCCATCACGTCGTATTGGTGACATTCGGAGTCTGGGGGGATCATCAGTTCTTTCCTCTCGCTATGTGACAAATTTTCCAAGGGCGTGAGGGACAAATTGATGGCGGTTACATCGCAGTGGAAGTCTGGAGACGCGCCGATGAAGACCATGTTCAAGGCGTGCCAGGCAGAAGCGATGGAGAACAGACAGAGCAGGAAGAACCGGACCTTCTGGTAGCGCCCAAACTCGCCCAGGGCCTCCATCAGATTGTCGAAATGCATGATGCTTACCGGTGGTCGATGCTAACAATATGTCCAGGATTTTAATATTTTGTGCTTCACTTGCTGGTGTAAAGTTTTTCGTGGAATTACTTTAGTGAATGTTAATCCAGTGAAATGAATTAGGACAATTCAACTCCAAAAATTCTTTTTTAACAGTTATTCCAAAACACTAAACTATAATTGATTTCAGTTTTTTAAAGCAAGGATATTGTATCTGACACACTGTAGGATTGATTTGATTATTCTTCGAAAGATGTGTAAATTCCTTGACCATGCTTGAGGGTAAAATGAAAATAGGACATTTTAAATCACATCATCATTATCACCATTATCTTCGTCTGCATTTTAACACAGACAGCTAAAGTGTCACTTTAATGTACATACTTGTAAGCGTTTAATGCAAAATATCACTGACTTATTATTCATGCACTCTTAAATCATATAAAGGCACTAATAATTTTACAAAAAAGAAGATGTGAAAGTCAATATTAATTTCTAAAACGTATCTACTTTTCCTTAATAAATTACAGCAAGTTTATCTCTTGAAATAGCATTAAAAAAAAACCTCAATGAAACGATTTTGCAAAGCTCTAGCTTTGAACAGTGCGACAATTTGTAACACTTTCTAGTAATGCACCTTGTTTCAGCTTCATTCAATTACAATTACGTGCTTAGCTAAACCGAACATCTTACATGCGATAGCATACGCTAACGCTGCTGACTGTTCTAAAACTAAACTGATAAGACAACAGCACATATAGTTAAACAAATCCGAAACAATTTTCTCCATTTGGCAAACCTGTTTATGTAAAAACGCTAATAGAGTGCTGACGACAACCAAGGTAGTGTAGTTAGGAACAACTTAACCTTCCAACACGAAAATAGTGGACCACAATGTTATATGGTTACTTTATTTGTTTTGTCCCTATTTTCTAATCATAAAGGAATGGTAATGCTTTAGAGTTGAGGAATTTATAGCTCTGAATATATGAAAATGATAACTCATTCGTGTACTATTTATTGCCTCTTACAAGTTTTGTGATTGACTTATTTCTATATTTACGTCATCATTTTAATTTTTTTTTTCAATTCAAATTTAATAATCCACCCAACTAATATCTGAAGACTAAAATACACCGATATACTTTTTGTGGTATTTAGACCTTGAGCTATAAACGTTTTCCTACAAACGTGGTCTTGTGATCTGAATGTTTTTTTTTTTTTTAAGAAAATGTTTTGACTTTATTTAACGAAGTAAAGTGTATCTAACTGAACAGGCAAAGTTTTATTAACTGGCTATTCTAAAATGAATACATACATACATATATATATATATATATATATATATATATATATATATATATATATATATATATATTTCGTTTCCTTCCTCCCCCTCCCTTGGTACGAGCACAATCTATCTTTGGAAATAACTAACAGAATTACTGCTGTAGACATGTTTACAATATACAGAACACCACAAAAAAGGGATGAAAAATGTGTGAAATCTACGAACTGGAGAGATAGAAACTATGGGCGAAACGAGAAATGAATAGTGTGCAGACTGTCATTATAGCAATGGATCCTAAACAATTTCATGGCAAGAAGTCATAAGAACTTGTTGCTCTTGAAATTATACTTTTAAGAGAGAAAAACAGAGCTTGCATACTGTAACTCAAACCTTGATAAAAAGTAAGTTTCTACACATAACTGCAAAATTTATAAAAAGAACATTCTGTTTCTAGAGGAATAAAGAAGGCAGTCAAAAAACGATAGAGGCTGGAACAGACGGAGCTAGACCTAAGGATCTAAAGATGCGAGAAATTGTAAATAAAGAAATAAATAGTATAGAAAAATCAATCACAAACCTAGATCGAACTCGAGTCGATCTCGACAAACAAGACGAAAGACGTGAAAATAGATGAGAATGGCTCAGTGGTTAAGTGCCTGGTCTTGTCTCGGCAAAGTGATGGGTGCCTTACCGTGGTGAAGGTTTGATTCTTGTTCATTTCATCTGTCCTGATTTTTTTCACGTCTTTTGTCTTATTTGTTGGTCCCGAGTTAATTTTGGTTTGTGATTGATTTTTCTATATTATTTTGTTTCTAGGGTGTAATTGTATATGTAAGAGCATTATATCTTTCTCTCGATGTGGCTGCAACGATCTGAATTGTACAAAATTAAGCCGTTATGCCACTTGTCAGCACAGATTATCACGTTCACTTCAAGCAGTTGCCGAGCTTTTCGAAAGATTAATCCGAAGCCAGGAAATATTCCCACAAACATACTTCAGAAGCATTAATTTAGATTACTTATCGGACTTTGATCATTCATTACCGCCCCTTATCAACACAGTTATGGATAAACAATCGATTGTCGAAAGATAAGAGGATTTGTTTCATTTTAAATAAAATACTTTCGTAAATATAATATTACTATACAGCTTCTATATTGACGTTAAACCGATAATGCAATGTATTGTAATTGAATTGCATATAAAATGAGGGCTAATTTGAACATAATGATTTAATAAAGTCGATTAGTCTCCCTAAGAAAATGACGACCAAATTTTTATAAGCTGGTTCAGACTAGTCGGCGAGAACAGTTTGAAAGAACCGTGTAAACCGCCTTGACGTTTTACAGTCGTTGGGGCGAAATCTATCGTTTTTTGAGATAAAAATTACTTTATGAAAGAATTATTTTACAGCTGCAATGATCTGTATCGAGAGGAAAGGTCTTTGATTTAAATACATTTATAAAGCAATTTTTCTGATTAGTCTCCTGCCGACAAGATAGAACTCAATGTCTTAAAGGTTTGTTGTTGTCGTTGTAAAGGATTCGAGTGACGAAACCATAGAAAGATCGACAAGCTGTTGAAAATAACATTCATAAAATAGTTTAAAACATATATAATTTTAAGGTAAAACCAATGGCCATTAGAACATGCTTATATTTGTAATCTTTAGCAGACTACATGTTTAACTTACCTGTAAGGCAAACAGAACCTTCCAAATAAGTGCAAATTCAACTCCTATTTAGGATTTTGGCAATGTGCCAGCCTGCTAGACGCTGATCATAGAAGCCTAAACATGTCCACGATGCACTGTCCCAAAACGGATGGATAAACAAAATTGAGTCTCCGAAGATAGCTTGAACAAGGGATCTGGAAGGTATCGAACATTCCAACGTCGGACTCGGATTATCTAGGAATACCATTATGCCACATGGCCTCTGGGAAACTTCTTAAACCCATGAATATTAATTTTATCGAGATGATTCCTTTCAATTAACATATCCAGCTCCTTTCTAAGCTACACACATTTTTTTTTCAAACTTTGGCCGATGCACGAAATAATCACTATATGAATGATGATCAAAACCTTAATGATTATCCTACAGCTGTGTTACTTTTCCCAGTTGACTGAACCGACCTCTGACTTTCATCCAACGATATTTTTCTGTCTCATCTCTCTGCACATCTGGCAGTTATTAGCGCTTCGCCATAATGACGATGATAAGACGTAGCTTGTAGGGCCTAATAAAAGTTTGATTTAGATCTAGATTCTGGATCTTGTCACGAAATAGAAATAACCTTAAAAAGATGAACTCATCGATGTCAATCCATACAAATTTTCCAGAATATTAGTATAGATTTTGAGGTCTTTTGTTAAATTCCCTGTGAAACGCAATGCAGAACTGTCCTATGTCCTATTGCTAGATTACGTTCATCGTTGATGCCTATTTACGGCACCCTACATCGCGTCGGTGGATACTAGTAGGCCCCCTTTATCTCTTCTCCCAGCCACTATTATCCTGCTAAGAACCTGTCATATGATTATTGTGGCAGTATAGGGTCTAAAATTATAGATTTGTTAAAACAGACGCGTTGTGGACAAACACAACTTTAGTTAACCAAGCGTTACTGGCAGCATGCCATATCCAGAATATCTTTATTCGTCCTTACTCTATTCCTTCGCACGAAACACTTTTAAATTTCACTCCCGCTGAGTATTGGTAGGGTAGAAAAATTAACTGCGCATGCTATAAAACACATTCGAATTCACAAGTTTTTATTTAAAGGCTTGAATACAGCTGAATAATGCAGTTTGACACAAATTGAAAGTATCGTAGATTCGGTAACTCAACGATTTTATCTATTACAAAAAATCGTTGTCAAAAAAAAAAAAAAAAAAGGAAATCAGTTAAAATGAACCCTAAACCAACTGTAACGCTGCTGGTGAATAAAAATGAGGCTTGAATTTAGATTGCACCTGATACACTGACTGTCCACACTTTCACAAAACATACAGCATTGACAACAGAGCTTGCGTTACAGTCCTGTTTTCACTACACACGTGTTGACCGACGGTGGGCTCTCGCATAAAACAATTTCATTCATAAAATGCAGTACCTTTTCTAGATATAGGGTTTCATAATAGTTTATAACAGATTTAAAAAAAAGAAAACTCACACTCATGTAAGAAAAGCTTAAGTGTGAGAGCATATCATTATGGAATGGGTTCACAGAATATTGGGTTCAAAAGGTCTTACAAATAAATCCGCATTAGTAAAAATTTATATTTTATTTTATAATGATTTATACTTTTATCTTAGCTGACCGTCATCAAAACTTTTACCTGGTACGATAAGAAAGTATTTCTTTAACAAGAACAAAGGTGCGTTTTCTCCTTTTTAACTTTAGTAAATGCTGATAAAAGTCTATTTGAAACAGGTGTTTTTCTCCAACTTTGTAAAACATATTATCAAACAAACTTATCACAAGTTAACTGAACACATCATTTTACCCTCAAAACATACTAATCATAAATTATATCCATTGAAACCCTTATCGAAGTAAAGACAAATACTCAACCCTTGTATCATAAAACTTTCCTACGGATAAGTTGTGGAGAGGAAAACTGTGAGTCTGTTTAGTAGGTCACCTATGACTCAGTGTGGTAGAGAAATGGGTCAATGTGAGTCTTTCTTGTGTGAGGTATGGTACTATCGTCTTCTTTTCCAAGAGAGAAAGGGAAAAAAAAATCCTTCTCACTCTCTGTCTCCCTGTTTCTTTCATTCTGTCTTTCTTTCTCTCTTTTTCTTTCGCTTTCTAAACTTTCCCCGAATTTGGTTCTCAATATTTGTTTTTTTAATTTGCAAAACTCTTCTCGATTTATTTGTAACTCATGAAGCTGGGCATTACAAAATTCGCCTCTTTCCAATTAAAATTAATATCAGACTTGAGGGTTTTCTTTTCATATATAAAGAGATAGTCTTAACATATATACATGCCTTCAATCTCTTTCAGAGAAAAAGCAGCGCGACTGGTATTCACAGAATGAGACTGAGGTTTTTAGTTATAATTTGTTAGCATTATTAATACCTTTAGTTTCAGTCTGTAAATAGTTTTGGCATTTTGTATTTTGGAAGAGATCACATTTCTGTCTAAACTGTGTCTGTCTGTCCGGATCTGCTTCTGGACGTCTGCCAGTCTGTCTATGTGCCTTTCTTACTGTCTATCTGTCTATAAATTTATATATATCCCTCTCTCTCTCTCTCTCATCTAGTTTCTTATCGCTCTCGCTCTTGTACGGCAAAGCCTGGTTTGGAAAAATTAGTGCGCGACCTACAAAAGGTACCTTCCTTCCAGTCTGTCACAGCGTGGTGGTGAGTAGGTTAAAATAACAATTTGGCTGCCCAGACTTTTTTGGGCCAGGCGCTTTTTTTTTTAGATTAATGCCCGGCAGATTTAACCATAACTTTTGGCCAAAATCTATTTCTTGCCATTTACTCCTTTCATGGTATTGTTAGAGAAAAGTTAAAAGCCTTTAAATCACTATATAATAGACACAAAGGCTCTATAAAAACAAAGAAAAAGGCACTACTGTTATCATATCATGATGTACGTTATGATTATAGCAGATTTTTTCCAAGTTGAGGAGGTATATAAATATTAAAAGTATATAATTTGTGTAATGTGATTGATGAATACATTATTTCATTTTTCCCTCTAATGGTCTAAATTAATCGAAAAAATCATCATCTGAAATGTTAGCAAAATGTTAGTCCTGATAAATGCATATTTTATTTTATTTTAAACTTTAAGTGTAAATTAAAAAAAAAATTCTTGAGTTCATTTTTATTGTACTAGAAAAAATCTACCTCGCATTGTCCCCAGCAACCAAATCATTTTTTTTTAATAAACACCGGAGTTTCTTCGATATCAAGATTGAACATGAGTTACTGCAAGAAGCACTCACTCATTTGCAGTTACGAGATATGTGTTGGGAGGCTTTGCATGCTGCGAGACACATGATGGTTTCGTCTCAACATCATCCATAATGGTGCTTGATGAGGGAATATAATTATAGTGGTGCGAGCTGCATTAATTATTATGCGAAGAAAAAGCAATCGTGCTTATTCCACGTTTCAACGTTTATTTACTCGTTCTAAGCAGAATATGGTTTTCCATTCCTCAACAGCTTCGGTGTTCCAAGTGTATAAAGGAGTTTTATAGACTTAAGACAATCTCGCTCAGTATAGACGTCATGCCTTGAGCACTAAAAACTTTCTACAGACAGATCAGCTGTTATTAAGTTGCCCATATTCTTTCCAGGTTGTTTGAAATCAATCATTATCTCACACCTTTTCTATTTCAGATGATATTATTGCAAAAACCAAGATCACACCCCAATGTTTGGGAATAGCACATTTTTATTTTGATGTGGTTTTTTATACAAGTATAGCATCATTGAAAATTTGAAACAAAGAATAAATCAGCTTACTATAATTTGAAAATGGATTGACAAAAAAAATGATATAATAACACAGTTTGGTGAGGGGATAATCATGGCTTGTGATAAAACAATTAATACCTGGGATAATACAATGAGAGTTTTTCGTCTTCTTTTTTCTATTCAGTCATATCATTCACAGAAAGATTACTTGTATAGTCAAATTAAAGTTCAGAAAAAAAAGTGATATGCTGAAATGATAACAAAAGCATATTACAATTTCTCAAATGTTTATAAACGTCTAAATACTCTATAAGAAGAGTATGACAAGGTCATATCAGATTTTGCCAAAAGTGCTCTAACTCAAGGGAAAATATATTCGAACCTAAGTCAAGCAGTTAAACATATGCTTCATTTACGCATCAAAACTAACATTCAGACACACAGTCTTTATTTTGAGGTCAATTTATATGCACTGATAAGCAGACACTGTGGTGATTTTTGGTACTCAATATTATTGGGATTTATAATCCTTCAAACTGTGATTATCTTCTCATATTTCCTTAAATTGAAACACGCATTCCAGTTATCCTAGCTCGCTACCTCATAATTATACTTTACAATGTTTATTGCAACCATGACATTATTTTTTATCCCACAAATGTTGATAAGGGAGTGAGATGAAGAATTATCTCAAAGTTATTACTGCATTATGTTAAAAAATTATTTATAAAATAGCCGTTTATTTCGTTCACACACACCGTCTCTCCCATCTCTCTCTCTCTCTCTCTCTCTCTCTCTCTCTCTCTCTCTCTCTCTCTCTCTCTCTCTCTCTCTATCTATCTATCTATCTATCTATCTATCTTCCTTTGTCTAACTCGGTTTCTAATTCGGCTCCTTTCATTATCTCCGCCTCAATCTCTTTATCAGTGTCCCCTTCTATCAATTTTCTGTCTCTATCTCTGTCTGAATCAGATAATTCAGTACGCATAGAGTTGTCCTGTCACAAAGGTAGGTGATCCTGTAACTGATCCCAGGCTGAGAACGTCTAGTTGGGCGGTGGGTTCCTTCCTAATCGGCTTGTTGGAAAGCCGTCGTCTCAGCAAAGATCTTTCAGAAATTTAGGAAAGTAAGATTACATGTTATAAGAGTAAATGGCTCATTCCCTCTGTATCTGTTTTTTTCTTTTCTTTTGTTTCTGATTTTGTTTCATGCCCCCCCCCCCCCCTCTCTCTCTCTCTCTCTCTCTCTCTCTCTCTCTCTCTCTCTCTCTCTCTTTCTCTGCCTTTATTTGTCTTTGTCTCTGTCTGTCTGTCTGTCTGTGTGCTGTCTCTTTCTCTGTATCTCTTGGTCCGTCTGTCTCCACCACCCCCCCCCCTCTCTCTCTCTCTCTCTCTCTCTCTCTCTCTCTCTCTCTCTGTCTCTCTCTGTCTCTCTCTCTTTCTCTCAATGTGTTTCTTTTCTTGATTGGCTTTTGAAATAATGTTTCTTGCTGGGAATAAGACCTCGAGCAGAATTTGTTGTCGTATAACAGAATAAGGCAAAATCATCGAATTAATCAATCAATCAATGGATGTCTCTCGCTTTCTCTTCTTACTTTTACTGTCTCTTACTATCTTCTCCCATCAACCCTCCTCTTTCGCACCAAAGTAAACTGTCGCCATAGTAGCCTCCTATTGATTTAGATTTTGCACAAAATCCATCAATCTTTTGATAATATTGATCAGTTACTTAAGAAAGTATTATAATATTATGGAGGATTTCTTTAAATCTTTAAAAATCACAGTCGATTGTTAAGGGTCTTTCAAGTCATAATCAGCACAGTTTTTTTTTTTTCTTTTCAAAGCCTTTTCAAAACTTAAATATCTTTATATTAAAGTTTAGATGCAGTGAAAAGTATGTCTTTCACGGTATTTTTGAATTTAGTATTTCACCGGTTTCGTTTGTAAATCATCCAAATCAATATATTTTTTTATGAATAATGAACTTCAAACTATATCCTAAAAAATAGATGAAGAAGTTAACTGCTAAAATGGGAAACAACAGATATAGATGGTAACAATATTAGTATGAGTACTTATTTAATTCTCTCTCTCTCTCTCTCTCTCTCTCTCTCTCTCTCTCTCTCTCTCTCTCTCTCTCACTCTCACTCTCTCTCTTACGTTGTATAAGATTTATAATCAATGTGTACAAAGTTATAAGCACGTAAAAAAATATCGTAAAAGTAAAGAATCCAACATTGCATGACCTTCTATTATCGTTGTATAGGGATGAAGATGAAATGACAACCTCCGCTAATGAAGTTTCAAATTGCAGTTTGAAGTAGGCGTAAAGTATTTTTTTTTCTCTTTTTTAATATTGACCTTTACTTTTTACTTTTTTTATTTATTGTTTTAATGAGAATTACAAAAAAAAATTATTTACTAGCGCATGAAACAATGTCTTCACAATTAATTTACGGGACCATTTCCTTATTATATTGTGTTTCGGGATGAGATTACTATATAACAAAAAAGTAGTTTGTTTTTTTTTTATATACCCACACACCTCTTATAATTTTTAAATGTGTGGCACACTGTCAGTGGAAAGAATTTGTTTACAAAATTTTAGTATCCAATTGTTTGTTCAATTAATCGTCCAATTCTACGAAGACATAGGTTGGATTGAAGCGGGACAATGGTCTTTATATTTGAGGTTCTTAAGGGTGATAAAATATCCTAAATATAGAAGTTTGAGGAAATTCATCTCGAAAAGAGCTTTACACGGTGGAAGACTGTGCTGGTTGTCTTTATATGCGCTTACCTCCGTATCTTTTCAGTTATACCCGAGTTAATTGATAGAGAAGGTAAAGATGAATAACTGCACCTTATCGAGGGTGGGCTATATCGTTAAGTCAAATTCACATCAACTAACTTACAAATGAAACGGTTTGGATAAACATTGATTGAGCTCTTTACACTTGCGTTAATGGTTTTAAGTATGAAATAAAAGAAAAAAAGAATTTAAAAAATGAGCAAATTCGTTCCAATAACAATCAACAAGATCTAATAAGGATTGGGAGAATATAATGATTAGAGATGTCAAAGTTTGATTTCGATTGGTGATACCTATGAATACATCAACAGTGTGAGCATAAGATAGGGAAAATATTAGTAAACAAAGAAAAATTACATTTTCCAAGACTTTCTTGCTAATTCAAGGTGGATGTTCTTGGTTTTGGGCTCTTATTTTCCTCCTTTATATCTCATAAAGCGATTGATATTCTCAAGATTGAGCCCATGATTGGAGAAAAATGTGTCTGGGATAAATTTATAATCTGCAGCTTAAAGCAGATTTACATAGCTGTGATTGAGATCCAGCATTTTTTTTTATTGCAGTATATCATTTTTCATGACTCGCATTTAACATATATTAAATTAGTCTGCTCTATTATGCTATTATAATCGCAACCAAACCATTCCAGGGAGAAAACATTTTGCTTCCCGTTGCACTAGCCATTTCTACCTCGTCACAGCGCTGTGATTTCTGAATCGCGGTTTGCAGGCTCTGAATCATGGCTCAGTGATTCTGGTCGTGGAAGTTCTACCATTTCGCTGCGCCGCTTAGCCTCGTCAAACCTGACCTTTTTCTCATAGTCTGGCTCCGGTTCGGGGAAAATGTCTGTATCTGTTGGTTGGAAGCTGCGCTCATTCGCATACCGTTTGGAGGGAGTGGGTTTCGCCCTCTCGTTACCGCTATGGTGGCTTGGATAAAGGTTCGGGTATAGCGGGCTGTTTCTATTGCCGGAACCCGGTTGCGGCAGCGTCGTTTCGGGATCGGTTTCGTCATCCAAGCGAAGATCTCTATCGCTGGGTAGACCGCTGTCAGACTCGCTACCAGCTTTCATGCTGCCGTGGCGGTATGTGGAAGACACTGGCGACACCATACTGCTGTCGACGTCATCGAAATCAGCTCTTCTATCGCGGCTGTTGCTGTTTGCGGGAGAATGTTCCAACTCAAGCCTTGAATTTCTCCGCAATGACCAGTTGACGTAACTGCTGTCGTTTTCAATCCCAGGGATGTTGCCGGAAGGGTCGTGGGAGCGAGGTCTTTCGACCCTCGCATATTCAACAGATCCCGTGGTATCGTTGCTGGTTTCATTCCGTGGGTAAACAACGTCGATGGTGGTCCTGAAGCCTGGATTGGTATTGCTGCTCATAGAAGACCTTTGATAACTGTATATCGGCTCTTCTCCTTCTCCTCCTGGCGCCGATCCCGCAGTGTTGCCATTTCCTGACCGTGGTATCGCGGACAACCCGCCAGGTCGAGCTGCCTCCTCTGTGTTGGGACCCTCTGTGTTGGTGACGCTCCTGGTAGACTGGCCGTTAGAATGGGAATGTTCCGTGGTGCCCGGCACCTCGCGGATGTTACTGTAGGTTGGGTCGTGCTCAGCCTCGTCCGCCTCATAAGCGTCATTGGTGTAGGCCACAAGGCTGACGCTCGGCCTGCGGGGACTTCCGTTCTGGTTGAGTGCAGTGCCTTGCACAGTGCCGTTGGTGGTGGAAGAAGCTTCATGGTAGAGCGGCGCTCTGTCGTAGATGCTTGTGTTTTTGTTGAGCTTCTGCAACAGGCTCAGCTCACCCCGATACCTAGACAACGGGAAGGAGAGATAAAACATTCCAAAATGGATTTTAAAAAAAAAAATAAAAAAAAAGAATGAAAATAGATAAATATAACTTGTATTGATAAAGATAAATAGGTAAACTTTCTTATTTTATAACTCTTTCCCTTTGACAGCACATTGTATTCATTCTTTTCTTTTTTTTTCTCTCCCAATATTATATCTTTCTACTTTTACTTTTCTTTGCGTCCTCTTGTCTCATCTCTTCTTAATACCATTTAGCACGAACGATATACTAAAACAATAGAGTTATCTCACCGTTTCTGCATTTGGTAATACGCAAAAGCCAAAATGAGAATGATGATGAAGAAAAGGATGAGAAGGCAGATCAGGGTGATGGCTAGCACAGAAAGCTCATAGTCGTCATCATCGTCACTGACATTGACTGGATTTCCACTGTTATCTCCGTCCCCAGCCTTGTTGTATTTTTCAGCGAATGCGTCGTATATCGCTTCCTGGTGTTCTTCTATGAGTCTGCAAAAGTGGGAGGTTTTTTTCTTAATTTTTGTTATTTCTTTGCTTTTTTCTTCTAAAACAAAGATCTCATCACGGAGGATAGAAATAAGGAATTGGCCTTATCAAAAGTTCATAATTCTACAGTACAAACATTAATATCGTTCTTTTCCTTGGTTTTGAAAAAAAATTATCTTAAGCTGAAAAATATTTTAAAAGCTTTTAAAAATTTGGTTCCAGCATAAAATAAAAACTAACGATGTTACCAAGGTTGTGAATGATACATCATGTGTTTACTAAGCTTTTGAAGTGAGCGTGTAATTATTCTCCTCTCTCTCTCTCTCTCTCTCTCTCTCTCTCTCTCTCTCTCTCTCTCTCTCTCTCTCTCTCTCTCTCTCTCTCTCTCTCTCTCTCTCTCTCTCTCTCTCTGCATCATGAAAGATTATTTTGCAAAAAAGTAGTATATTTAAATGAGTATTATGGAACGAATATAACAATAGTAAAGAGAATGTTACTTTACTTTTTTTTATTCCAAAATGTTAGAGATTACAGCACACTCAATAACATATTAATGGTTCAATTCTCAGTTTAATGAGCAATTGCCTTTTAAAAAGATTTTCGCTTGTAAAATTTATCCTTTTAGTACGAATATTCTCTAACAAAAATAACATTAGTATTGCTTTGCTTGGAAGATGATTTTATTTACATAATCTGCGAAGTCATACTAAGTTCTTTAAAATTTTAGGTATGGTATGTTTTGAGTAAACATGAGACTGACCAGTGTATTTATTTATTCATTTCTTTTGTGGACATTGGTCTACCTCTTAAATCTTTAATGTTAAAGAAAAAAAAACTCATAGAGATTCATTCATATACAAAATGATAAGGAAGGATACCCTTACCTCTTGAGCTCCTCTGAAGAGATTTCTTGGTCGCCCTGAGCATCTGACTTGAGAAATACTTTTGACCTGATTTTATATGTAAAAGAAGAACGAAACGAAAAGTAAAGTGAATATAATATTGGAAATATTCCAACCTTGATATAAACAATTGTAAACATAGAAACTTTTAAACAGCAATATTCTCCTGTTTTTCTTTTTAAATAGAAAATTTGTAATGATTTTATAATGACAAATACACATTATTTTTCCTTCTAAAATTGTAATTAAAGCCTCTGTGTGTTAAGTTGCAACAGCAAAATTTTTTGCAGTATAAAACAGCAAAAATAATGAATTAAAATCAATAATAGTAACCATTAATTGAAAGCTTTGGATGGTTTTAGGAATATACCCTAGGTCCTGGAGTCCTCCAATGCTTTCGATTCCCAATACTTGAACAGACACGCCCAACATTTCGGTTAATTTGCTGCAGAAATGAAAATAAAACATGATGATACGACACCTAAGTCATCTAACAAAAATTGTCATATGAATCAACAGAAGAATAAAAAGTACATAGTTATTAATGAGTTGGATAATCTTTATAATATTATATTTAGAATTATTTAAGAACCTGTCAAGCTACCGGTGTTTTGTTTTGAAAATCTGTCTTTTTTATAGCAAACGGAAAGAAGGACAATTTTCTAAAATTAAAAAGAGCAAAAATCATACATACTTTTTATGTCAATGTATTGAGCGTAAATCGTTTTGATCCTTTGACATTCGCAACAGTCACAGGTTTAAAACTAATCAAGGGACCGGGAATAAGTAATTCATAGAAAAAAGGAAAGAAAAGAAAACAATAACAACAACAGTCACAGAAGTCCCAACAATTAAGTTATCTTTTAGGATTGGGATTTTAACCAAATATTACTGTGACATAATCCTTCTATAACAAATAAAACGGGTTATTTTAAAAATAATTTTTTTTATCATATTCCAACCTTTCAACCTCTGGTCTATCGTCTATGAGCTTATCTTTACTAACAGGCACCAGCACACTGGCTGTCTCGTTTGTAGGAGGAAAGTAAACCTGAAATAAAAGAGGAGAAATATGAAGATGAAGATGTGTGCAACAAAGCTCTCAACATCGGCTGGAAGCTTTCATTATTAGGGCTAAATGTATTGCAATGCCTTCTTGTCCCGTAAGATTAAAAAAAAAAAGCCTACACAACCTGCGAGTTAAAATTACTTTGTATGTTGTAAATGACATTGACAATACATTGCTTTATGAAAAAATAAAAGAATAGTTCATCAATAGTTCACGCATGAGTAAAACAATTTTTAGCACGGTAACACTATAAATGAGGAAGCTCTCATGGGGACTCTCTCCACCCAACACCCACACTTAGATTTATAGTATGAAAAGGAATTAAAAACAAGGGAGTTTACTCTAAAAATCTGACACTATATCATCTGAAGTTTAGTTCTCTTTCGGGCTCAGGCGTAAATTATAGCCAAAGATATTTAATAAAAAGCCTGCAGTAAATGTTTTGTATTCTTTTTTTCAATTATTCAATAATATTTTTTTAGGCATAACATTTATAAGAGAGATAGAGACTGGATACAAAAGCACGGAAATCATGCAGAAAATTCAATCCTACTGCATCTTTAATTCCTCAAAAGTTTCTTTTTTATATTTGTAAAAAAAGAAGTTGTAAAAGTAAAGGTTTCAAATAATTACGTAAATGTACTCTATAACAAATCAAGTTGTTAGTATTATTATTATCATCTCAATATCATCACCGACATTATTATTATTATTTGTATCTTCACCACAACGAAAATTATCATCTTTGATCCCCCTCAATGATTATCATCATCTGCACGACTGCCACCACTGTCATCATTATCAATATTATTTGTAAGTGTGTATTTCTTTAAATTTTATCCATACCCCACCACCACCAACATTAAGTAAACTCTTATCTTCCCTTAACTCTTATCATACCTTAACTCTTATCTTATCTGAACTCTTATCTTACCTTAACTCTTATCGTCGTCGTGAAGGGCGGAACACCTGAATCGCTGGCCTGGACGAGCAGGACGCTGTTTCCTTGCTTCGTTGATGCTCCGAGTGTGAGGGCTGCTTCTGTCGCAGGCAATGCCAGGCTGATCTGCCCCGTGGTGGCGTCTATAGTGAAGATCTCCCTGAGATATTAAATTAAATTTGATAATTGCTTAAAAAAAAGACAAATTCAAATTAGTTTACATTTTAAGAATATTTTATGAAAATGATATTATACTGTATCGAAAATAAAGCCCACCTTTTGTTATTATTCATTGAAATCCACGGTATGACTATAAATTCTGTACTTTAACTAATTAATACATTTATAAAGTAAAAATTTGTGTCGAGTGTCAGTTTTAGAAATGGACCAAGACTGAGTTGCGATCCATTTACTTTTTAAGAAGTCAATATTTTAACTCATAATTTTGCAAGTATTAATAGAAAAAAAAAGTTTACCATGAAACGCGCCCCGTGCCAAATGATTTAGATTACGGTGGTCGTGATGTTACATGATGTTAATTAATACGGTTCCTTAACATTTTCTTACCATTTCTACACGTTACTTCCAGTATATCATAAAAGGAAATTTTGATTCCTAGTCTTCTAAAATACTTACTTCATATTGAGAAGAGAGAAAGTCACATTGTCGAATGGTTCATCTGCATCAGTCGCCTGTAGAGTAAGATAGCGGTGAGGAAAGTAAGTTTTATTTCATTTTATAATAAAATGGACGTAATTGTTTAGTGATTTTGATTAAACTCTGAGGATGACAAGATGGTTGTGAGTCTTAAGCTACATTCTATAAGTCACTCGTTTATCATTATTTTTTTTCTCTAAAGACTGGGCAATACTCTAGAAGTCTTGATGAAAAATTTGATTAAGTTAGTCCAATGTTATGCAGGTGATGGTGATAATGACATGATGATAGACACGTGAGGATCATGATAGTAATAATCATGATGGTGATGATGATTTTTATAATGATGACGATAAAAATTATGTGACAACTGTTGCTGTAGCTGTTTTTAACAATCATCACGATGTTAATGATGATCAAAATATGGTACTAATGCTCATATATATCAGGATTTCATTCAAAACCCGTTTTAATTTCTTCTCTCAAGAGTCGGATACAATAACCTTTTGTTTTCTTTTATTCTAATTCTAAACTTACCGAGACATTGAGCACAATAAGTCCAGTCTCATCTTCATCCATCAGTCGAATCTCATCGTTAACTCCTAAAAAAGCTGGAGGGTTGTCGTTCACGTTGACGACGTGAACTGTTATTCTCAAGACTTCCACAAACTCTGCCTGTGTGGGAGATTAGGAAGGTTAAACATAACAACAGGCTTAAAAGATACTCAGAGAACATTGGGAATATAGCAGAATTTCAACAAAATAAAAGAAAGCAGAGTTTTGAGGTAAAGGCGGTAAGCCTAGTCCAGGCCTCTGAATCACTTTAACTTTTATCGCTTTCTGCCCAAGTTTCTATCCTCAAAAGTTAATTGCCAGAAAATGGTGCAGGTTCAGCAAACACACGATGTATTAAGTCTTCATAGCTCGATCTTACAACATTTTTGCATGACCACATTTAGTTTCTTTATTTAGGATTGTTTGAGATTATTCCTATTATTATCCCCGAGATTGTATTATAACTTTCTTCAGTTTTTCTTTTTCGACCCCTTAAAGTCACAGAGCGTCAACAAGTTAGTTCACAAGACTAGAGAGTTTCAGCTAAATCAGTTTCCAACAGTAGGAAAAACTTAACAAACAAGTTGGCATATCGTAAAGAACATACCCCATTTCTCCGACCAGCTGATACAATGTATGTGTCTTGTTCCTCTCTATCTAGAACTGTAGCACTCTCGAGAAGCCTATGAAACATGCAAATTAGGATTTTAGACAGATTTAGTACCTTTTGTAAAACATGCATCTTATCAGAATCTACAGCGCATAAAAACATACAGGACTCACATATTATAGTTATAATAGCAACGAATATATGAAAAGATATTTAGATCTAGTAGTGACCTTTTTACGTATCGTATAAAATATTCGCTACAAGAAAAGAAACGTCTGTGAAAATGAAAAGAAAAGGTGTTTTTGCTTGTTGATAAAAAATTGTTGTCATATTTTCTAATTTTCAAAATGATCAGTGCATAATACGATTCAAAACGGTAACAAGGAAAAAACTTAAGCCTTTTGAGATTTTAAACATACTAAAACACGATGGTTTATATAAACAATAAATTTAGAGTAAGGTACATGTATTATTTTAGGTTCTTCCTAATAAAATAAAATCTTCATTTAGCTTTGATATTTTTTAATACATTCACACGTTATCAAGGCAATGAGTAGATATTTCTCAATACGCACATAAAACTCGAGATCTCCATAAATGCCATTAAAACGTAAATGATATCAATTGGGATTATAATCTGTATTACAGGTAATTTAGATAAAAGGGTAATTTAACATATTTTAAAAAGAACCAATTAAACTTACCCATCTTTTATTCTAAAATTCGTGTTATTCGTAACAAGATCTGAAATCTGTGTGTAAAGATGGAATAAGAGATAACAATTTCATTTGACTTAAAGAATCAAATCTCATGAAAAAAAAAGAACAAATAACATTGAGAACTAAGTGCAATGCATTGATAATTATTGATCACGTAAAAAAATAAATCAAAGGCGGAATTACAGTTGCTTCTACTATTACTACTGCTTTTACTTCTACTTCTTCTACAACAACAACTGCTACTACTACTACTACTACTACTACTACTACTACTACTACTACTACTACTACTACTACTACTACTACTACTACTGCTGCTGCTGCTGCTGATGCTGCTGCTGCTGCTACTACTACTACTACTACTACTACTACTACTACTACTACTACTACTACTACTACTACTGCTGCTACTACTACTACTACTACTACTACTACTACTACTACTACTACTACTACTACTACTACTACTACTACTACTACTACTACTACTACTACTACTACTACTACTACCACTACTTCCATTATTAAGACTGCGGCTGGGAAGTAAGGAAAGATAATAATATAAAGACGGAAAGAGAAACGTTAGTAAGTGATAAAGTAACACTGAAAAAAAGAGAGGATAAAATATGGAAATGAGAGTTAAAGAGAGATATAAGTAATTGGAAGATAGACAATGAAGGAAAAACAAAAGGAGAGAAAATAGGAAGTTATAGAAGATGAGAACCAAGCGTATGCAAAGGAGAGAGAATGAGATAATAAAGAAAAAATGAGAGCACACTTAGAAACGAGATTGTTAGATTAAGAAACAGAGAAATACAAAAGGACTGAAAGTTAAAGAAAAAGTGAGAGACACACAAACACTCACATATGCACAGGGAGAGGGAGCAGGAATTAGAAAGTTTATTACGTACTGGTAGCGTCATGACAATACTTCCGACATCAAGTCCCTCTGCAACGTGAGCCTCATATTGTGTAACTTCGGTTTTGCTATTGGTGTCGTTTGACTTGACGGTAACAATAACCACGGCAGTGGAGCAACGTCTGAAGACCATAGAATAGTTGTATTTTTTTTTTAATTTAGGTTGTAATCAGCCTGACCTTCTCCCCTATATTCCTCCCCCTTTCCCTCCTGATCTAAAGTATATTTCGCACGGAGCAATCCTCACACTGACAAGAAAGTTAAATAGGAGATAAAGGTGAAGTCTAGAGCTTATCCACTCTATGTGTAGATCTCAGATTTGTGAAATGGTGAAAACCTTACAGTATGACTTCAACCATTAATAATTGAAATATTGCAAAAATGAAACGTAAGCAAGAATAAAATACAAAAAAAAAAACAAAGGGAAGGTGGGGGGGGCAACTTTTCTTTAATATTTTAACTATTTTAGATTTCCAGGCTTTGTTAACTTTCTTTGTTTTTTTTTGGTGAGGTTTTTTGTTTTGTTTTTTGTTTATCGTTTTTGAAAGTTTATTGTCGCATAACAAGTAATATAACATTAATTAGAATGCGCTGAACAGGATATGTTATGCAATCATCGTTGCTGATATGACGACATTTATCTTTAATCAAATGAGCTTGTAGAACGACAACATTAACAGCACTAAAGTTGCCAAATACAATACGAAGCAGAAAAACGAGAGCTTTCTTCTCATAATATTTTATACCTCAGTAATATGTTTGAGAAATCAATGTGATTTTCAAAGCATTATTATATCTTATTCGTACTCCAGAGGTAACACCCAAATTTGTCGTTAATTGCGCAGCAAAAAGTTTTCTTAAACATTTTTACATCATGTACCTATCGATTTATAAATCAACGTTAAACTCCTAAGTGATACTGAATATCACTTATCACATAAGCATATTATGCTCACCTTTAAAATCAATATCAATAATTTATTTAAGGAAAAAAACTGCCAACTGAGTGATAAAAATTGTATGCATAAAAAGTAAATCGTTTATCATTTAAATATTCTTTCATTTATAGTATTGCAGTTGGTGGTCACATTCATCTTCTTTACTATTATATTCTGTAGAAACGTCATTAGACGCTAAAAACATAGAAGAGCTTATTCCTGCTCTTCTCTCACCTGTCCGTAGCGTCTATGGGGTTGTCGCAAGCCGTGGCGCTATAGAAACAGGTGACACCAGCCAGCATCCCCAGGTTTAACGTCAACTCTCCCGTTGATTGATCAACCTGTACCTTGTCACAGTCTGGGCTCCCCTCGCTTGAGATCTTGGAGAGGCTGTACTGGATTTCAGCGTTTTGTCCCTTATCTTTATCAGTGGCTGTGATCTAAAATTATGTTGTTCAAATGTGGATTTTAGAACGAAAAAAAGAAGCGAGTAAAAATCAGGTATAACCGGTGCTTATTCTTTTATTACTGGCTTTTTTTAGTGAGGTATTGTGCAAATTTGGCAACCAAACTGTTACTGGTGTTTTGACCATAATTATGTGATTGTGCTATTTATAAAGTCAAGGCATTTACCTTTTACTATTGTTTTCAATTAAAGATGGTTGATTTTGTTTCACACAATTAAGTAATGATAATAATAATAATAAAAGATAATAATAATAATAATAATAATAATAATAATAATAATAATAATAATAATAATAATAATGATAATAATAATAATAGTAATAATAATAATAAAAATAAAAATAACAATGATAAGAAGAAGAAGAAGAAGAAGAAGAAGAAGAAGAAGAAGAAGAAGAAGAAGAAGAAGAAGAAGAAGAAGAAGAAGAAGAAGAAGAAGAAGAAGAAGAAGAAGAAGAAGAAGAAGAAGGAGAAGGAGAAGGAGAAGGAGAAGAAGAATAAGAAGAATAAGAAGAAGAAGAAGAAGAAGAAGAAGAAGAAGAAGAAGAAGAAGAAGAAGAAGAAGAAGAAGAAGAAGAAGAAGAAGAAGGAGAAGGAGAAGGAGAAGGAGAAGGAGAAGGAGAAGGAGAAGGAGAAGGAGAAGATGAAGAAGAAGAAGAAGAAGAAGAAGAAGAAGAAGAAGAAGAAGAAGAAGAAGAAGAAGAAGAAGAAGAAGAAGAAGAAGAAGAAGAAGAAGAAGAAGAAGAAGAAGAAGAAGAAGAAGAAGAAGAAGAAGAAGAAGAAGAAGAAGAAGAAGAAGAAGAAGAAGAAGAAGAAGAAGAAGAAGAAGAAGAAGAAGAAGAAGAAGAAGAAGAAGAAGAAGAAGAAGAAGAAGAAGAAGAAGAAGAAGAAGAAGAAGAAGAAGAAGAAGAAGAAGAAGGAGAAGGAGAAGGAGAAGGAGAAGGAGAAGGAGAAGGAAAAAGAGAAGAAGAAGAAGAAGAAGAAGAAGAAGAAGAAGAAGAAGAAGAAGAAGAAGAAGAAGAAGGAGAAGAAGAAGAAGAAGAAGAAGAAGAAGAAGAAGAAGAAGAAGAAGAAGAAGAAGAAGAAGAAGAAGAAGAAGAAGAAGAAGAAGAAGAAGAAGAAGAAGAAGAAGAAGAAGAAGAAGAAGAAGAAGAAGAAGAAGAAGAAGAAAAAGAATTTATATTTTCGTTGCGATTATGTTAATCAACAAAACGCTCAAGATTATTTCTGTACTCAACGTAATGGTGATTTTTTTAATGGTGCAAAAATAAGAAGAAATTTGAATAGAGCGGTTACACCCAGATATAGCGATCATAACGCCAACAGAAATCATGAGCAAAAAAATATCACAATTTTAGGTATCATATCATAAGTCGATTAAAACAATGTTTTACAGAAGTACAACAATGAGCGGAGAAAAAGCAATGATCTTCGGACTGACCTGTCCAATCACTTTACCGACTTCTTGGTCATCGTAGACGTCCAGTGGATATCGAGGTTGGCTGAACACAGGGGTGTTGTCGTTTATGTCCACTATGGTCACGGTTATGTTGACAGCACATGAGGTGACGAAGTCACATGCCTCCCCGCCAGCCACCGCTGATTTTTCGATCAACCTTATCTGATAGTTATGAAAGGAAAAGAGGAAGGTTTGAACTAAAAGACAACGGGCAATGTCTCTTTTTCTTTTAATTTTCTCTTTGGTTTTATATATTTGTTTCTTCAATATTTTTTTTTTCGTTTTGTTTGTATTGCCTATTTTTTAAATGTTATACTATAAAAGGCCATAGCTAGGCCTTATTTTCTATTCGCAACAATTCAAATACCAATTTTCATATGCATCTACCGTCTTCTTTAATTTTACTTGCAAAAGTAAAATTTTAATTCATCCGATCATTCTTAATAAGAAAAGAATCTACGATAATTTTACAAAATCAAAATTTAATCATAGAACCTTTTATAACCACTAATTATCATTTAGATTTAAAACAAATGGGCAGCTAGGAATTGCACTTTAAGACACTGTTTGTGAGAATTCATAGCCTTCTAACAAGAATTTAAAAGATCTTATATCGTATTCGGAGAGCACAGAATTTGTTGAACCCCAATAATGCGCAGACCACAGGAGCGTCTTGTCGTATGGAGCTCAGAACAATTATAAGCGGTTAAAGTCGTTTTTAAACTTTCATAAACGTTCCGCAGCAGGGAGGAGCTGAGCGGTCTGATATGAGTGATGTTATTTCTGAGGCCACAATACTTCAGCTTTTTCCTTCCTTCCTAACCATACCTTGTTTAATAACATTAAGCCGCATAAGATTGTCTATCATTAGACAAGCTTTTCTCGTGCTGTTGATCAAAGGAAATCAAACATTGCTTTAAATAATTATTACAAACAAAAAAGAAGAGACAAAATTCACCTGCACTTCAGTGCTATCCAGTCCATTCAATAAAGTGGAATCTTTGACAACAAGTTCTGTCTGGCCCGTTACTGGAATTGTTCTCAGTTTGAAAGCACCAGAATTTTCGTATATAGTGTACACAAACGTGGCGTTCTCTCCCTGTTTGAGTACAAATGCAAATATTGTTGCCTTTAGGGTTAGATGGAAACAATATAAAATTCGTATAACAAATACCATAGATATAACTCTAAGAATAAATAAAATCTATGTGTTTAGTCTGACTGGGAGGCTCAGCTATCTGTATTGCACTTACAGTGCCTGGTCAAGAGATATTCTGTCTTCACAAAACTAAAACTATACTCCAAGACCCCAATGATTTCCCTTCTCAGTTAAAAAGATAAGAAAAAAATATAAATATGAGTAATTTATTGACTTGATCCTTCTTTTACTTTTCAAAGCAACAAGATCTGCAATACATATTTTGTGATACTCAGATCTGCTGATCAATGGTTGAGGGAGATACAGAGAAAGAGAGACAGCAAGTCAGGTAGACAGGGAGAGAGAGAGAGAAACACAGAGAAGGAAAGAAAGAGATATTGAGAGAAAGAGATTAAGGCGAATAGTTTTCATAAACTCCCATTTCATAAGGAGTATGCTGAAAGCTCATTTTTCTTATTGCAAAGATTTTTTAAATAACGAAAAAAAGATGTCATATTTATTTTTAGTACATTAAGTCACAAAAAGGATGAGATATTTATTTTAAGTACATTACATTAATTCACAAGAAGGTAATATAGTTCTTGAATTGATCGAGAATTTTTTTTTCTATTTATTGCCGCTTTACCTCGTCTGCATCTGCAGCCAAAAGCCAGGTCACGTGAGTGCCGGCTGGGGCACCCTCCAGGATAGAAGCGGTCTGTTCTTGCTGTCCGGCGAAGGCTGGTCTGTTGTCATTTACGTCTGTGATGGTGAGAAAGACTGTTGCTGTGGCAGAAGCAGAGGGATTGTCCACTTGTTGAGCCTGTCATTGAAAGGATTTTAAAAACAACTTAAAGTCAAGACCAATATTTTCATACGATATGAATTTTTTTCAATTAAATTGAGAATGAACCAAGACAAACGCCTTGCTTTCTCAATAGCTTGTCAGTGCTATTTTGTAGAAGTAAACTAAATTAAAAAGACGTGCTGTAAACATATAGCGTAAAAATAAATACAAAATTTAAAACCTCATACATGTACACAATTTAGATGACAGTGGTCAAGCGATAGATCAGGCGTGTTGATAGATTTTGATATGTGTTTTTATCGCCTCATCTCCCTATTTGTTCTTATTATCGACTGAACGATGGAATATCTCCGACCTTGTGAGTCTAATCTAGACAAACGGCCAAAAGAAGGAGGAAAAAATAGATATGATGTCACTTCCCTCTAGCTAAAATAATTGGAGGTTCCCAGAAATCCAGAGTCTCTCGTTTTTGTACATTTTGTCTCTTTCTGGGCAGTATATATCATGAGTAAAACAAATACTTGATGTAAAAATTGTTGCGACTGAAAAGTCAAAAAGCCTGCTCTCTAATGTCTTGCGGTGGTTAAGAATTTGCGTGATGTAGAAGCGTTGATTACAAACAATAGTGTTTCCAAGCCTAGTTCTCAAAAATTAAAATGATGATGTTGATAATGATAATTATAATAATGGTAATAATTATAATAGTAATAATAATAACAAACAACAACAACAACAACAACAACAGCAACAACAACAACAACAACAACAACAACAACAACAACAACAACAACAACAACAACAACAACAACAACAACAACAACAACAACAACAACAACAACAACAACAACAACAACAACAACAACAACAACGGCATTTAAGTTTAAAATTTTAAAAAAATCGATATGTCATGGTTAGAATTTTGCAAATTTGGTAGTTTACTTAAAGATTAAAAAAGGGGTAAACAAGACAGTACTTGTACAAGATTGGGATGTAAAAAAAACCGTACAAGTATGTGTCTGAAAGATTTTTATTCACACATTAGTCCTTAACATTACTGGTCTATTGCGGAAAGAGAGCCCTTTTTTTCTAATTGATTCGTAAACTTGAACTGAAAAAATGAAAGGGAGAGTAAAACCACCTACTCTCGATATTGTTGGATGCAACAAGTTCAGATTCATGATGATGATAAAACATAAATGTGAAACTACTTATTTTTACATTTTAGTGAATGTGAGACTTTGGAAGATGAGCGATAACTTACTTTCACAATGATTTTATAAAGCGGAGTTGTTTCCCTGTCGATGGGTCCTCCGACGATCACAAGCTCGCCGTCATCTGAGATTGACGCGTTCAGTGCTGGCTCTGATGCTAAGAAAGGGACGGAAAACACGCAAGATATAACAGTTTGAAAATTAATAATAGATAGTATACGTCTAAAGTGTTTCGAAATAATATTATTAATTCATATAAATAAAAGTTCTTTCGAGAAAAAAACAAGGGATGGGAAGTAATTTGTCCAAGTTGTTGCCTAAGTCCCTCGATTCGACAGTATTTGCGATGATGATTATAACAAAGGTTTTAGTTTTGGTGTGTGTGTTTGTGTGAGGGAAAGGAAGGGTAGGAGGATGAGGGTTGACCGAACTATGACCAAAAAAAAAAAGAAAGATTTGTTCGACAGAGGACACATACCAAGATGGGGAAAGAGTTGAGTTAAAGCGTTGTATGAAACTAGACCGAAAATCTAGAAAAAAAATGAAGTATTTAAAAATCATGATTACATCATAAAATGCACATGGATTTTTTTTAATACACGTATATAAAAGGTTTTTAAAGAAAAACAAGGAAGGGAAGTAATGTATTCAAAGTGTTGCTTTTAGTCCCTCGATTCGACAATATTTATAATGACGATTATAACTAAGGTTTTAGTTGTGTGTGTGTGTGTGTATTTGTGTGCGGGAAAGAAAGGGTAGGAAGAGGAGGGCTGACTAAACTATCACCAAAAAAAAAAAAAGAAAAGAAATAGAAAGATTTGTTCGACAGAGGTAAGAACACATACCAATATGGGGGAAAAGTTGAAAGCATTGTATAAAACTAGACCAAAAATCTAGCAAAAAATGAAGCATTTAAAAATCACAATTATAAAATACAGTGCACATGGATTTTTGCTAAGAGCAAAACGAAAAAAAAAATACGATCGTCACTATTCGATAAAATACATTTGTTCAAATCAAATTTCTCGGAATTTTTAATGCAGTATTTTATACTCTAAATCATAGCATATTTCTTAAATTTATGGTCTTAGAGGTACATAATTCTGACATTGTTTCCCATTTCAGCGCATTTTGCACCAAGGAAAAAGTTAATGCAAAGCATTATTGTATACATAGCCTTTTCCTCACAATTCTCATATCTATTGTTCTACGACGATTTCTGCTCAACTGTCTTTCACCAGTCAAAGACAACAATATAATTTTTTTTTACCCATTTCAATTTTTTAAAAAGAAATATATCTGGATTAAAATACGCCAGAGTTATAAATGGCAGACATTATATAGATAATTATATACGTCATTTTGACCATGGCAAACCAATCGACTCCAGTCTTATAATTGGTTTGCAAGATATCCTTCACAATATGAAGATTTTTTTTTCAGCTTTTGAAATTATCTAAAAAAAATTATTGTCTGCGGCTGGTTTTTAACCTGTGAAATGGATAATTAATCGACTTAAATTTTCAAATGAAAATCTCATTCGTATTATAGACTTTATGTACCAAATATCATAAAACGAAATTAAATAAAAAGTGGACAAGATAAGTAAAGAAATGATTATAAATTAATTGGAGCTTAATGGTATTTAAAGGCATGGACTGTGATTTATGAAGTTTCAAGTTTTTATAGTTTAGTGAGCAATTCTATAAAGAAATGTCTCCCCTCTCATGCACATTCACACATCACAATGGTACGAGGGAAGATAGACCAGTTCGTTGAACTCGTTCACTAAACTCACAGACAATGCTGTATTCCAAGGTTGCGTTGATTCCAATGTCGCCATCCCTTGCTCGGATTGGCGGTCCATTTGCCGTTTGATGGACATCTTCTCCCTGTTTGGAAGGAGAAAAATTTATCTCTTTATTGTATTGTTATTGACCACGCAGCTCTTACTAACACAATGTTACTTTTCAACTAAATATCTCACAACTTTTTGTGCGTTATTTATAAGATGAGTTGGGTTTTTTTTTTTAAATCATTGTCGATTTCACCAGCCGTGGGCAATTACTTTTAGAACTTTGCTTCATACCATTCGTAGCGAAATCATGTTTTACATGCTTGCCTCATTAAATCAGTTATCTTAATTTAGGTTTGGATTCCATTATTTTATTTCAGCCGTTGTAAATGTCTTAAAGAAATCTTGGTAGGAAAGATGCAGTGGTTATGAGATGAACCTTTAAGGTCTTTATAGACCATGCGTTAAGAAATTTGACATACTATATTTTAAGAAATTTTTTGTTAAACCGACAGAGGCTTCAGAATGCTGCACATTTTGTATGATGGTCAGATAAAATTGATATGTTAAAATGTGCGAAAAAGCAAATATGCGAAATTTGCTTTTGTGTGAATTTTCGGTAACTTGGGGTACATTATCTATAGAGTTTCAAAAGGTCAGAATCTGTCACTCTATTTTGTGCTTGTTACATCAGTCTTATTGTAGGAATAAAAGCAAGCCCTAAAATAGACTGTGGTAGCGACACATCAACGCAATTTTTTTTTTAATTTTGGTGAATCGGTGCATTCAAACTTTTTAGTAAGCGAACTTTTTCTTCGTTTAGTAAATATAGGGATGAAGCAATGTAACTTTTCTTTTGGCAAACAGCAAGCAAATTAATTAATAGATTATCCTTTCCTAATTGGTTGTGTGATATTAAACATAACATTTTATTCTTTTTAGAATCTAAAAAAAATTTTAATTTGCGCTCCAGTTTTACTTACATTCTCCGCAAGATCCAGGTTAAAAACGTTAGTGTCAAAGATTGGATCCCTGTCATCAACATCCTCAACATTCACCACCAGCTGTCCATGCACAGGAACAGATTTCCCGTTTTGTATCTAAAATAATCGTAGGTATTGTCAGTTTTTATACTTTAGAGGAAGATTTGCTCTACAGCAGATTGGGGGCAATAAGTGAAGTGCTTAAAAAGATGATAACTATATAAAAAAAAAACTTTTAAAATATATTTTCTCAACACATTTCAATCCCAAAGTTTTCTTTTTCCTCTAAATTAAATCTCGTACGCTATTTACTTCTGAGACTCTGTTTTCATTATCCGCAACATTAATTGTGCAAGTTTGCAACAAACGCTCTCTTAAAATATGGTTTGAGGAATCGATATCTGAAGATTGTTTTGGACAGAATGATTCTAACAAGACAGTCTATATAGGTTTGATAATGAAAAGTAAAGGAAAAAATGGTGCAAACAATGAAATAAGTAAGAAGAAGAAGAAGAAGAAGAAGAAGAAGAAGAAGAAGAAGAAGAAGAAGAAGAAGAAGAAGAAGAAGAAGAAGAAGAAGAAGAAGAAGAAGAAGAAGAAGAAGAAGAAGAAGAAGACTGAAAAGACAAAAAATGGGAGGAGGATTTGAAGATAAAGCATAATTATTGTACATAGTAAGATTCAGAGCCTGAAAGTTACTATTTATCAGGACATTACTAATCATGCTTAGGTATAATAGAGCGATGTGTGTGTGAGCGTGTTTTATCTGCTGTTTTCATATTCTCTACATGACGTGGTACTACTTGTTTGTACTAACCGCAGCAGAGGCTGTCACGTTGAGAATGTGTGATTTCCTGGTTTCGTAATCGAGGGCTTTAACGGCTGAAATCAATGGGTTTATTCCGACAGTGAAATATTTCTTAGTATCATCGTCCTGTTTAGAATAAAAGAAAAAAGATATTACTGATTCATAGAAGTGGTTATATATTCAGAATTTTTTGTGCGATGTTTTTTTTTCTTTTTTTCTTTAATATCCTTCTGTGTGCACTTTGGAAAAAGAATGAAAGCTTAAAAATAAGTTTAATACATTAAAGAAGATAAAACGAAATATCTAAGTAAGAGAAGAAAGTGAATGGTGTCTTGTAATCAAGTTGGATTTAGAAATGAAACATAAAAAATTCCTCTAAAAAATTAGAAAAATCAAAACAAAAACATCACTCTTTAGAAATATGCATTGCTGAACCTTACAATCAAGAACAATAAATTGCAGCTTTCTTAAGTTTCTATGGATTAAAAAAGTTAAGAAACGTTGGAAAATTGTATTGGGATAAAGATTAAAGCATTTGGGCGCTAATTTTTTTTTTATATATATATTATTTAGCTATCGTTATCTAAATGTTTATAAAAAATCTGGATATCAAACCACTTCAAAAAGTTATTATCTGTGTAAATTTTGTGCCAAATTCCTTTTCATAACAGAAATCTTAAAAGATTTGAAAAAGTCGCCATCTTAAAAAAAAAAATTACGCTTGCTTTTTCTTAACAAATATCATATGGAGCGTTGTTTTTCTTTCAAATTATATAAGAATATTTCAGAACATTGCTCTTGAAAATTTTGAAAATCTTTTGAACACCATTTCCATCAAAAAATATATTCCAAAAAGCGTCAATTTATAAGATATATAAAAAAAGGTATGGTCAATATCACGGCGGTAATTTCAAGCAGAAGTATATGGAATCCATTTAAAAAAGGCCATGCTTTCTTCAATTGGGAAGATGATGGTTAGCACCGCTTCTATAAAGCGAATGTTCGAATCCAAAAGGTGGTAGTACTAAAACCACTTCTTCAACTACTTCTATTGCTGGTTACTACTCCTATTACTAATACTACTACTACTACTACTACTACTACTACTACTACTACTACTACTACTACTACTACTACTACTACTACTACTACTACTACTACTACTACTACTACTACTACTACTACTTATACTACTCCTACTACTCCTACTACTAATACTAATACTAATACTAGTACTACTAATACTACTACTACTACTACTACTACTACTACTACTACTACTACTACTACTACTACTACTACTACTACTACTACTACTACTACTACTACTACTACTACTACTACTACTACTACTACTACTACTACTACTACTACTACTACTACTACTACTACTACTACTACTACTACTACTACTACTACTACTACTACTTCTGCTAAAACTCGTATTGCTATCATGGATCCTACAAAAAATTTAATTTTGTTTTCATTTCTCTTTTTTTTCGCTACATTTTCTTATTTTATTTGATTCTATGCTATATCTAATTATTACATCTACATAATGCCTTAAAAAAATGATGAGTAAATATTGTCTCACCTCTATAACTGTTAAGGACACCTTTGAATTACAATCATCGTCTTTGACTACCAGCCTTCTGTTATTCTCTGATCTCCAGTCCACTACTTGAACGCCTTGAGCTTGCTGTAAAGGTTTTATATAATTATAATCAGTATATGATTGCATCAAAAACAAATATAGGAAGAATTCGTAAGGTTGCCATGTCTCTATTATTTTTCTGTCTTTTTTACCTCTTTTTTCTTCCAAAGTTTTCTTACCTCAGTTTGACTTTTCTTTCCCTTTTTCGATTTTTTGTCCTTATTTTTTTTTTTTTTTCATATTTTTCTTCTTTTAGTCTCACTTTAATTTGTTTTAGATATAAATAAAGACGCTTGAGAGAGCAATATCTTTAATTATGGAAATAAAGGTAGATTCCAGGTGATAAGAAAGATAAACTACAGAGTAGATCATAGAAGCCTAATCAAGTTTACAAAAGTTACAAGGCGTTTTATTTTCTTGTTTTTTTTTGCCGGCGATTGAGTTGGGCCACGGGGCTCCCTTTTTTCGTGGTCAACAACATAACTTATTCCTTGATTATGAATGCATTTCATTCTTGATTGACAAAATATCTAAGAATTACCTCTCTTACAGCAACTTGCTGAAGATTCAATGTTGTTGGATGATCTTCTGTATAGTTAAAGGTAACTATGAGAAGTTTTTCGATGTTGCTGAACTTACCCTGGAATTAGAGAATTGTTATAGTGAAAAATTTCCATCAATATAAACCCTTTAATGAAGTACTAGAAAGACAAGACGAACCATCACTAGATCAAACTGAGAAATGAATATAATTACCTATACGACTGTTATTTTTATTTTTAAACTCCTCTTTACTAGTTTTTTTTTTTTAATTAATCTTTTGAAAATTATGTTTTTATAACTTAATGTAAAAAAACTGATAATTTAGTAGAGCATCTTCATCTTCGATTGTAAAAATCGCCTAATCAGATTTTCTTTTTAACTTAATCAGACCTGAGTAATTTAGAATTAACACACAGTTGGTATAATACATAAGCACGATATATTTACATATAGTTCCAATGATTGGATTAGTTGTATATATGCGTGCGTCTTCACACTTTTAATAGAAAAATACTTTCTTGAAACAAAACATCTGAGATTTCTTAACAATAAAAAGTTTTCCCAATGGTAATTTGTTATTATTATTATTATTATTATTATTATTATTATTATTATTATTATTATTATTATTATTATTATTATTATTATTATTATTATTATTATTATTATTATTATTATTATTATTATTATTATTATTATTATTATTATTATTATTATTATTATTATTATTATTATTATTATTATTATTATTATTATTATTATTATTATTATTATTATTATTATTATTATTATCCCCTACTTGTTTGCATATTACAATCTTGAACTGTGTATACTATCGTCTTTACCTTACCTCGTCTTTGCATTTGAGACTTGTCAAAAAAACAAACTTAGATTTTACTTCATCACACAGCGCCTGGAGGCAAAAAAAAAAATAGGTATGTTTTTTTAAATCCTTCGAGGTATCAATGTAGAATTGTAAATACACTAAGATGACTGCATTAACAAAGCTACAATTGGAGTGGGAAATGTTATAGGACTATTATTTACTGTGATAAAGAAGTGTAAAAGAACTGTTTCGCACCTTTAGTGCAAAAAAAACCAGGCCCCGTCAGGCAGTATAAAGATAAGCATAGGAGATTCTTGGAGAAAATTAAGGGACGTAAAATTAAACAAAGAGAATAAAACAAGTAAACAGAGTGCGAAGCGAAGCGAAGAAGACAGACAAGAACAAGCAGCTCACAGAGTAAGTTAACTGGGCATACTAGAGAAGAAATATGTAGTAAATATCTGGACGAAGTAACACAGATAGAAAAAGAGTGACATAGTTATAAAGACATTCTAGCAGAGGGACAGACAGAAAAAGAATAGAGAATGGCAAACTGATATTAAAGAAAGACAGAAAGCAAAATATGGGGAAAAAAAGAGACAAATGTCATAGACAAACTGACAAAAAAAAAAGCAAGAGACAGGATTAAAAAAAATAAAAGTAGAGAGAGAGAGAGGGAGAGAGAGAGAGAGAGAGAGAGAGAGAGAGAGAGAGAGAGAGAGAGAGAGAGAGAGAGAGAGAGAGAGAGAGAGAGAGAGAGAGAGAGAGAGAGAGAGAGAGAGAGAGAGAGACGCACACATAAGATGGAGACAGACAGCGACAGAGAAAACTGATGGAAATTGAGCAATAGAAAATGAGAGAAATAAAAAAGGCGAATCAGTTTTTAAAAAACTAACAAAAAAGTATTTCAATAAACTTTGTTTATGAAACAAAAGAGCAAAGAGAAATAATATAATAAATAAGTGATAATATTTTATTCGTTGAATTTGAATGGAAAGACATAAGATTGTTATAGTATGGTCAAATAAAATAACATCCAGGAAACGTGGCGGCAGGCCCTGAATACCTTTTCCTCCTCCCATTCCTAGAATGTGAAGAAATATGAAGACATTCTTTATATAAAGTGGAGATGTCAACCAAAAATGTAAACTGAATTTGATGCAATCTTTTAAGCAGCTCTCTCTTCAGTTTATCTCTTTACAGAGACCATAATGTGTCGCACGTGGTGATGACCCATCAAAGATACAATGTAGTGCTTGACCTGATGTGCTCTCCAGAAATGTGCAACTGCTCAGACAATATTAAAGATAAGTAAAATTTTAAAGCTCCCTTTTTTTTGTTTTTTAATGTATTGGGTTACCCTGGATTGCTTACAATTATTTTAGATCAAGCAACAATCCGTATAATCCATGCAAGACCAATTAAGAGTAGAAAGTTCATAAAATGCCTTAACTTGAATGTTTCTACCGTAGCTTAATGACAGTAGTAGATCTGGTCGATATCTCATATATATATAAAAGAGTATGGAAGTACGAAACGCGTGCAAAAGAAAAACAAAAGTTGTATTTACATTTGCAACCGCCGCTCCTTAAGAAAAGGCGACTTTGAGAGTTGTTCTTAAAATACTGACCAATCAAATCACTGCTATTTTCCTGTACAGAATGTTTTGTCTTTACGCTAATGTAAGGTCATTATTCACTTCATTTTTTTTTTAATTTGTTTAGTTTTTTTGCTAAATTAAAGTAAAAGAGCATGTTTTTGTATAGTTTTTTTTTTTTTAAATAATAATTATTTTATTTCGAAAGCGTCTTCCGCTTTGAAGATTTTTAACAGATCTGAAAAGTCTTTTAGGTTTTATTTAGTTCATTATCAAAAGTTTGGTGAAAAAAAAAAACTTTGATCAATGTATTATATTAAAAATATAACACAATTTCAAGAGCATATTTTAGCCTTAATTCTTAAATTTTCTTTAATTTTTTTTTACACCGCGTGGGACACTGAACTTGGCAGATCAAAATTCAATAAACTTCATCACTGTAGCAGGAGATAGCCTTACATATATATATAAATAAAGTAAAGTCTAGATAACTTACTGTGATTAGCTACACATGTGATTCGATGATTTACATCTCTTCAGGCGAATAGTAGGCCTACATGTGTAGCGAATTATAGTAAGTAATCTAGACTTTTCTTAATTTAATTTATTTCAGCTCTTTAAATCTAAAGTTTAGCACTTTTCTAATTTTGTGCTTCCTAAACGAGATTTGTATACACCCACACACACACACACACATGTATATATATGTATAAAAATAATGGAGAAATACCTCGACTGTGACCTTGCCATGACACTTGTGTTTCGAGCCCTGTTGCTTTCATCAGGCAGCTTTGGCGAAGTGATTACAATCCCTTATTGTTGAGCACTTATATTCAATATGTTCTTTTATTAATAAAAGAACTGGTACTCCTAAATACGCGTTTGATGTACTCGTACAAAATCCTATAGCTTTTTAATTATTTCTTACAGAAAACGAAATAATAATTATAAGCATATATGGAGTAAGGGTAAGGGGTTATAGACAGAACAACTACTGCGATAGAAATATTGTTTCCGGTGCACTCTTTTTTCGCGCCTACCTTATCGCAGCCTTCAATTATATAAACTGAAATATGAAAGTGTGAAGGCTATTGTATTTTTTCTACGCCATTCTTACCTTGTTTTCTTCGCCATCCATAAAAAAATCAATCGAAGTCATAAGCTTGCCATCTTCAACTTTGAAATAGGCGGCTCCGTCATCGCTGATTGAGAGGGAATCCCCGTTGGTAATATTCAGCAAGATAGTGTCTGGTAATGTATTCAGAATGGGGATATTTCGGGTGTGAGTCCAATATTTATCAAGGCAGAAGAACTCTATATCTTTTGGGATCTACTTCAATGCAGTTTAAAATTTCTACAATTTAATAATTAACAACGTTTATGATTTGATTATGGTAACATATTCCTCGTTGTAAGTTTTACAATCGTTGTAGCTTAAAAGTAAACACACTGAAAAAACTATAATTATGTTGATTATTTAGATTGTTTTACTGCTGCACTTTTAACTGCCATCAAGCTTAATATGTAATAATTTGCTCCAAAAATATTTTAGGGAAAAAAATGAACTTTGTGAATTTTTTATATGAAAGACAATGAAAACGAAAAAGATAATAAAAAATCATATTCCTCGCTGGTTTCGTTTGGCAGCAACCATGGCGAGAAAAAGTGTGACTTTATTGGTGGTTTCTCAAGAATAAGTTTTATTCACAGCATAATGCAGAAATGTTACCTAAGTCGCTTTATCTTTATATACAACTTGTATAGTTTTTCTAAGTATTTTTAAGAACCATTAACTATTTTTTTCTTATAAACTCTGCAGACTAACTTTAAAAAAAAATCCTATGTAAAAGAATAAAGAGGCGCATGAGACTAAGAACCAGTTATCAGGATACCAATATAAAACCAAGCACAGTAAAACGCAACACTTAGAAAACATCATTGCATGAGACACTGCTTGCTATCATTATGATGTTAATGCATAGATAACGTAATTACAACAAACCCTTCGCCTTTTGCTTCTCTATTTTTACAGTATATTGTGAAATGTTAATGATTTTTTCATCTATATTATAACGGAGCTAGGCGAAAAATGAGGCCCATCTAACAGAGCATTTCTAGACCACCTAGGAATGTCAAATTTGGCTAAAGTTGTAAATTGCTCCAAAGATTGTGATATCATTTTTTACCAGAAATAGAATTTTTTTGAAAATTAAAGGCAAAAATGTGATTATTATTTTCTTAAAAGAAGAAGGCGAATGTGCGAACTATTTCCTGTAAGCACAGCTGGGCAGAGATGGCAGGAATGAAACCGAAAGTAAACATACATTGTAGGCTTCGGCAGATCTTAAACCGTCTGGAATAGATCTTGTTCTACATCTTCATGATATAGTTTAAGATGTTGAAACGACATAGATTCTAGATCTAAGACCTAGATATTTACAGAAGCTAGACTTAAATCAAAAAGTTAAGATCTACAACTAGAGAAATCTAGATTTTTCTCTTACGCTTGAATGTTTTTTAAAACTTTCATTATACCGGTATGTAGTTTTAAAAATTCCCGCAAGGCAATGCACTTTTATGCACTTAATGCGAAATTCAAAGCGTTTGAAAGGAACTAAAAACATAATTGGGAAAGTATAAAATTAGTGGATTTCCTCTATTCCAAAAGGATTTAAGTGTTTTATTTAAATTTTGTGTTCAGAGTAAAAACTATCAAGGTATCTAAATTCTAGATAAAGATCAATAGGTGGAGACGTATAATTTTATCTAGATGATGTAAGTAAAAGAATAGATATCGAGACCACTTTTTAGTCTCTTTAAATACACACACATACACCCTAGCCTCGGCAAACTGACATCATGGTCCCGTTCGCAGAACGCTTGTCTATACTATAGTGGAGCTAAGCGAAAAATGAGGACCATCTAAACGAACATTTCTAGACCACCTAGGAACGTCAAATTTGGCTTAAAATTGAAAATTGCCCTAATGATTGGAGTCGGGTGTTAATATTATTTTTCACCAAAATAGTTTTTGTCGAAAACTAAAGGCAAAAATGTGATCATTTTTTTTTTTTTAATGAAAAAGACAAGTATGCGAACACTTTCTCGTGAGCACAGCTGAACAGAAATGGAAGGAATGAAAAAGTAGGGATTCAATGTAGGTGGCGGCAGATCTAAAACCGTCTATAATAGATATAGACCGAGAACTACATGATATAGTGTAAGATTTAGGTAAAGAAAATAAAAAGGTTGCTTCAACTTAGACTCTAGATTTAGGGCCTAGATATTTAGAGCAGCTAGACTCAAAACAACAGGTTAAGATCTACAACTAGAAAAATCTAGATTTTATTTTTAGGCTTAAAGATTTTTTAGAACTTTTATGTAGGTTTAAACGGTGCGGCTAAGAATTCCCGCAAGGCAGTGCACTTTTATGCAGTTGATGCGAAAACTCAAGCTTTCTTTAATAAGCGTTTAAAAGGATCTAAAAACAGACTGAGAAAGTATTGAATTGGTCGATTTCCCTTAATCCAAAAGAATTTAAGTCTTTTGTCTAAATTTTGTGTTTAGGATAACAATTATCGAGCTCTCTAGAATTTATGTAAAGATGGGTAGTAGGAGGCATAATTAATATCTAGACCATTTAAGTAAAAGGATACATATCAAGATCATTTATAAGCCTATTAAATACACAGATGCACCCCAGCCCTGCAGTATGGTCCCTTTACAGAGGGTTACAGCTTGGTTCAGCAATTTAACCAAATTTTTTTTTTTTTTTGATGAATGAAAAACTAAACCCTGTGTTTTTAATGAGTACAAGCTGAAACTCCCGTTCTACAAACGGGACCTTGGCGCCAATTTGCCAGGTCTGTGTTGCGTGTTTGTATTAAATGGTCTTGGTATCCATCCTTTTACTTATATGATCCATATAAATAAATATATATATATATATATCTGCAAAATTTCAGCACTGTTTGATGAGTAGTTTTTACTAGAGAGTGTTTGAAAAATGATGAACAGGAGCAAAAAGTGCGTTTTGAGAACTAGAAAGCAGTAAAAAAAAATCTACACGAATCTAGCATTCCCAGGACTTTCATGGGCTCCTGGATCACACAAGTCATATCCTTGTCAGTAGTTGAGGTAGACTATTTGAGACTCACCCAGAACTTGTTTTAGAACTAATCTGAGCTTTTTTGCAGAAGCACATTTCGTGGCAAGTGCATTTATAGGTCTAGATCTCTTACTATCAATATTAGGTGTAGCATGGTTTTCAGTACCAGAGGAATGTGTTTGGTCGTTTGCAGCATTAGGTCTAGGGGTTTATCACTCTTATTGTACTGATTTCAAACCTTTCCGATTCCCCTTGTCTTTCAGTATTCTTCCAATTACCCATGTTGGAGATCTAGATCTAAAAATTAAGTTTGGAAGTATCTCAGCTGATTTTACAAACCTGAGTCGTTTGAAATGTTTACATAGTCACACAGTTTATCGTTTTTACAACAGGCCTTGGTTACAATTTGTTTATGTTCGTTGCTATGCAGATTCGGTGATACCCTGTCATGTTTAGTGCCACGTTTTAAGTACCAAAAGGTCATTTGGTAAAGAAATGATTGATGTTAAAGCAGAGAAGGATGAGGATTCATAAAAGTTTAAAAAAAAATGGAACCCTTTATTTGCTAAATTTCACTATTTTCATACTGTAATACTCTATACCTACCTTAAACGTTTATTACAAAGTTGTGCAATTTCCCACTAAGCAAATAAAAGTGCACTGCCTTGCGATAATTTTTAGCCGCGCAGTTATTCAAACCTTCCTGATAATGACTCTTTTTAAAATATGGGTAAATAGACTTGCATGGTGCGATAATTTTTGGAATTTTAAGTCTAAGTTGACGAAACAAAGCATTTTGAGAAATTGAGAAAAGCAGTTTGCGTTGATTTTTTTAATGATTTAGAACCTAGCCACATGAATGCTGTAGATTCCTGCAAAGTTTCAAAGGTGTGGGTTGGGTAATAACGGAGGAGTTCGTGAACAAAGCATCCCAAGTCCGCTTTTATATATATATATATATATATATATATATATATATATATATATATATATGTAATACGTAAGATTAGTATAGGCCTTCTTGACCTAACCATAAGAGGTGCTCACCTTTAGGCGTGTTTTCCTGGAGAGTTAATTTTAAAGGAGTGCTAACTGGATCGAGGTCTTCTTTACATGTCGCGGCGACAAAAGTGAGTAGGATAGCGAGGACAGCTCCCATACATGGCGCTGTATTTGGAAATAATAAAAATAAAAGCATAAAATAATATCAAGATCAGAGGAGAGACGATTGTATTTTTAAATCTATGCTTAAATCTTATAATGAATCTAGTCCTAAAAGTAGTAAATTGTCTCTTTACAACATTTCAAAGCCTTTAGATAAACTGTATTATATGTACTCTACATAGGTTTTCATACAACCACTGAGTGAGTACCGAGGCTTCCTAAAATACATGCAGGCTAAGCCACCAAAGTAAACAAGCTTTTGCAGTAAGTATAAGAGTGAGCTACATTATTTAACTATTTGACAGGGTTACTACTACTACTACTACTACTACTACTACTACTACTACTACTACTACTACTACTACTACTACTGCTACTGCTACTGCTACTGCTGCTACTGCTACTGCTACTACTACTACTACTACTACTACTACTACTACTACTACTACTACTACTACTACTACTACTACTACTACTACTACAACTACTAATACTTATACTACTACTACTACTACTACTACTACTACTACTACTACTACTACTGTTACTGCGCTGCTGCTACTGCTGCTGCTGCTGTTACTGTTACTGCTACTGCTACTGCTACTGCTACTGCTACTGCTACTGCTACTGCTACTGCTACTACTACTACTACTACTACTACTACTACTACTACTACTACTAC
>JAWDGP010006834.1:425000-442500 GCA_033675545.1 Elysia crispata | reverse complement strand
GAGATTGTCGTGGTGGTGGGGAGGCAGCAGTATATGCTTGTCTATTCTTTAAAAGTGCTCGTCTTTCGCTAGCTACCAGGGCAAACGAATAAAAGTGCAGACTAGTTTGTCTCTGCCTGTCTGTCTGTCTGTCTATCTGTCTGTCTGTCTGTCTGTCTGTCTGTCTGTCTGTCTGTCTCTCTCTCTCTCTCTCTCTCTCTCTCTCTCTCTCTCTCTCTCTCTCTCTCTCTCTCTCTTTCTCTCTCTCTTCGAAAAAGCTTCATGTTTTTTTAAGCCACTCCACAAAAGATACACTTTTAAACAGGCTTAACTCTTAAGCTGTTCTGGTTCCTAAAATTTAAAAGACTTTTATGAAAGTTGAAAAAAATGATTGATGAGCTTGTTGATAAAGTTTAAGTGCCGCAGTTAGTGCTTATTACTGGCCAGATAGAGTTACTTCCTGGTTATGCGCGGGTCATGACACTAAAGCCATGTTGATTTTAAAAAAAAACACGAAAACTTTAAAGCCATGTTGTAAGTTTGACCGCCATATTTGCAAGATCGATTTTTTGCGAAGGTGTATAAGTTATTGTGTCCTGGCCCTTGCTAACCAAGTACGGGTCGAGGCCTCCACAAAAACAGGACGATTCACCAAAATGAACAAACTTTTGCATTTTAAAGGCTACATTGATCTATTACATATAGCTTTTTAGAATACTTATATAGATATAACACTACTAGGAACCAATTTTTCTTCAAGCCAATCGACATCACTTCACTTTAAAAAATCGTTAAATTGCTCTAACTATGGGAAATGTTTTTGACCAACTGTAATTTTCGAGGCCTGGATTCAGGTCCTCTAGAGGTAAGTGTGGTATTGCCCTGTTTTGAGCGAATGAAGCTTTTTATTTTAAGAAAGAATGATGCACCGAGCTAATTAGAGAATGAGATTTCACAGTTATGTCTTTTCGTTGGATTCGTGAATTCTGTTCATCAATCAGTAGGTACTTCGAAGATCCATGTAGAACGAACTTGATAATTTTGTTGTAAATATTTTAACATGCGCAAATTTTTTTTTCCCAATTATTTACCTCAAGTTGCTAACCATTGTGCCTTATTACAGACGTTATTGCTTGAAACGCAACGACAACTTAAAATAGAGCTCATGACTTCCAACTACGTAGCATGACTCTTTTTGATTTTTGTTGCAATCCCTATACACTAAAGGCTCAAAGAGTTTTAGAATTATCCTCTAACAGACCATTACTAAAGTAATATAATCAACTCACATAAGAGCAGGTCTTAGAAACGATGAGCCCTAACAGGATCTTCCTCAGGCTCAATGGCTCTTGTAGGTTACCTTACAGAAGGATGGAAAGGTCTATAAACAGCTGTCTTCAAGACACAACGCTGCAACCGACTGGACCAGAACTGGAGCTTAAACAACCTGAGGACAACTCCAAAGTGAACCATTATAATTACAATTATTAAAATGTCTAAACTGTATTTGGAACCGTGAATTTGATGTTATTTAAGAAGTGGCGTCGTTTGATCTGTTTCGTGAAACAAGCTACATGTATTGGGGTGATTCATCGAAGTCTGTGGGAAACCTATTTGTAACCAGTTTGAAGACCGTCTCACTCGATAGATGGAAATATTTATCACCTGTAGCCTAAAGTCTAGAAAACTTAAAAAATATTCATAACTTTGTACGGAAGTCGTAGCAGCGTTGAAAATTTACAAAATTCAGAGAAGGGAACATAAACGATCTTATGTGTCAATATGTTTGTAATTGAAAAATAAATGGATATGTACAATAAACTAAGCGAGGCCTCCTAAAATTCAAGCTTAGTCACCGAAGTGAAAAAACTTTTGCATGTTAAGGATTATAATGATCCATTTCTTTTAACTTTTAAGCGTAGTTGGAACAGAATTTTGCTCAGGCCCACACAACAAAAATATCCAACTGTCCTAAATCTGCCAAATAGTTCAATGATATATAGCCCACCCTTACTCTTTCTGCAAAGGTTCGTCTATTTCGTCTTCTTGGCCTGTTCATTGGGAAGCCTCGATGGAGAGGCTCTGCTTGTAGCAAAGTCAAGAAAATCAAGACAATCATTGACAGCTTCAATCAAAGAGAGAGCAAATTTGATGAGTCATATTTACCAAGCATTAATCAGCTGTACAGGAAATGGAAGCCAATCCATACAGATCTTGCTTACACTTTGTATCAGAGAGTTTCATTTTCTATCATAGCGGTCCAGTTATCCAACTTAAAACAAGGACCGATCGGTATGATAATAAATAAACATTAATTTTATTTTGTGCCTTCTGCTATGATTGTATCAGCTGAAAAAGTAGTCTCATTGTTTGTGAAAAAACTAGATGCCTGGACATTTAATGCTTCTGTTCAATCTATTATTAAAGTGTTTTTTGTTGAGTTGAGTTGAGTTGAGAAAATCGATAGGGTGTTAAAATGTCTTGATCGGTGTAATATTCCTGTAATATTTGAAAATTTTCAAATTTTATGCTCTTATCAATATTGTCTATGCTTTTTAAAACAGTATCCAAAAAAAAACTTCCCAAAATTTAACATTTGCTATGTGGCCTTATCTTTGAGGTATTATAGACAGAAAATGGCTGGATTTAGATATGATTCTACAAAAAGTAAAATTAACCACATGGAAAGATTAGCTTTATAATATCAAACTACATATTTTTTTTCTCACTTCTATTTCCACAGTTTTTTTCAACTACGGACTTTAATTGGCTGTTACAAAGTTTTCATTTTTTTTTAAATAGTCTTTCTGACAAGCCCCATTAAAAGCTATCGGGGGCAATATAGGCTAAATTGTTTTTACGTCCAACTCTTAGTGTTAAGGGTATAAATGTAAATCATGTACGGATTAATAAGGCCCCACAAATGTCATAGATGATTTTTAACGTTGGAAAACCATGGAGCGAGCTAAAGAAATAAAAACTCCTCATAAACCACATATGTCTCTCCTATCCTAATTTCAACGGAAGAATCGATTTTAACCAATTCTGGCTCTAGTTTACAGTTTTCTTGCTCATTCTCACTGACAAGGTATTCCGATTTTAAATTCCCTATCCTCACCCTACCACCTCGCTCCCTCTCGCCCCCCCCCCCCCCCTCCCTCTCTCTCTCTCTCTCTCTCTCTCTCTCTCTCTCCCTCTCTCTCTCCCTCTCTCTCTCTCTCTCTCTCTCTCTCTCTCTCTCTCTCTCTCTCTCTCTCTCTCTCTCTCTCTCTCTCTCTCTCTCTCTCTCTCTCTCTCTCTCTCTCTCTCTCTCTCTCTCTCTCTCTCTCTCTCTCTCTCTCTCTCTCTCTCTCTCTCTCTCGCTACTCCATTGTATTTTTCTTATCATGGCTGATAGAATTGTGACAGGAATGCACTGGCCTCTTTACAGCATAAACAATTTCACGTCATAAGAGCACCGACTTGCTAAGACTTTAAACTTTTTAATTTAAGTAAATGTTATAGGATAGGAAGTTAAAAGTAACGAATTTATTCGTGAAAATTGCCGCTCTCATGAAATGAAAGGCATTATAGTAGTAATTTCGCAAAAAATATTCAAACATTGAAACCTATCCCCCTCCCCCCTCTTTTTTTCCTCTCTCTCTCTCTCTCTCTCTCTCTCTCTCTCTCTCTCTCTCTCTCTCTCTCTCTCTCTCTCTCTCTCTCTCTCTCTCTCTCTCTCTCTCTCTCTGTCTCTCTCTCTGTCTCTCTCTCTCTCTCTCTCTCTCTCTCTCTCCATTTCACCCATCATGAAACTTAAGAAAATATAATGGTCTGAGTAATTGGATGTCGCATCTGTTTCGCTTGTAAAGTGTTAAGTTATGTCAGTAATCAGATTGACAAAAAAAAAAAAAAAAGGAACGGTTGAAGTAATGGTTCACACCGGTTTTATCTCTATGATTTACACTGAAATCAATCCAATAAAATCTGTGACCCAGCAGCAAGCTAGGCTCAAAAGAACTGAAAAGTTTATATGTAAAAATGAAGAAGATGGCTCCGAAACAGGGAAAAAGTCATTAGCTAAGTTGGATAATTATTAGTTTTGTTTGGTTAAATAGAGTTCGTTTGCAAATCATTGCTGTCATACAATTTTATAACATTTTTCGCTTTCTTTAAAATTATTTATTTTATTCATTTATTTATTTAACGAACATGGCTTAAGCTCAAAAGGATCATTTCAAAGTCATTTTATGAGCATGTGGAACCTTTTGAAGTCAAATCTTAAAACTGTTTAGACTAGAGATGATATAAAACAATTAATATACAAACAGATTAGTGAACTAGCTTGATAATACTGTCCATAACTTCAGTTTACCTATAAAAGTTTGAAAAGTATCAGTAAATCTCATACACAAATAGAAAAACATAAAAATCACAGGGCATGTTTGTGGGTTTTTTTTTTCTCACTCAAATCAATAAATCATTAGGCCTCAGATTGTAGTTGTTTCTTTTTTTTTTCGTTCTTTTAATATCAGAATCTCTCGCTCTCTCTCTCTCTCTCTCTCTCTCTCTCTCTCTCTCTCTCTCTCTCTCTCTCTCTCTCTCTCTCTCTCTCTCTCTCTCTCTCTCTCTCTCTCTCTCTCTCTCTCTCTGTGTTTTGTCCAATAGTAGAGCACTCACAAAATATGGTCAGTAGTTGAGCAAAGCTGTCCTGAACTCCCGATCATTATTTTGGTGCAAAGAATCTATCAACTTTTTTTTCGTGGTTTCGTTAATTCTTGATACGAGCTAGATTTTAAAAAAAATTGTTTCTGGTCTTTGTTCGTTTCTCCCCCTCTTTTTTCTTTCTTCAATTCGGAAAGGATGGTAAGTTTGTCAAGAGAATCTCATCTTTACTCGTAATTGCAAAAAAAAAAAAAATATAAAATAAAATAAAAGGTTTTTAAATAGGATTCTTAAAGATGACGGGTGCGAGATTGATCGTATGGTACAGAAACATTTGAAAAAAAATTGTGTTTTATAAAGCAGGAAAAGGAACATAATAACTATCTCGCGATACACCGATGAAATAGAAAAAAGACCTTGACATTAACTAAAAAAAAACAGCAAAGCAAATCATGTCCAAAAATACTGAGTAAACGTGGAGAAAAACGCAGTTAAGTACACATCATGCAAATTCTCTTTACGAATGCAAATTAAGTCCGATAAAGGAAAGAAACGCAAACATCTTAGTTTGTGACTTGTATTAAAAGCATCTTATGCAAATCGGAACAAAAATACATTAAACCTCCTACAATGCTAAACATAAAATTACCTGAATGTACAACGTATTGCACTGATTTTATCACTAAGATCATTTTATTAAAGCTCCGCCTTTAAAGTTATTGAGCTGAAAGACGTTTTGTTTTTTCTTCTCTTTATGAAACGTCGGATTTCTTTTTGCGCATGTTAAGAGATGACAAAGTTTGGAGAAACAATACATGCTAGGGTCGGAGAAATTCTCTCCGGTTCGTAAGAATTGCAATGCTTAATTTGAAATTAAGAGTGCTTTGAGATGGTTTCATTAATTTTTGGTTGAAAGAGAAAAGGAGTGCTGGAATGAGCACGCGAACCAGAAGGAGAGAAAGAGTTCAGCAATTGATAGAGACCCAAGCATACAGGCGACATGAGAGAAAGATATAGAGGAAGAGACAGACAGAGAGCAAGATAAAGAGAAAGAGAGAGTGAGAGAGAGAGAGAGAGAGAGAGAGAGAGAGAGAGTGAGAGAGAGAGAGAGAAGGTGTGTGTGTGGGGGGGGGGAGAGAGAGAGAGGGGAGGGGGAGGAAAGCGAAACGGAGATTGATTGAATGACTGGCAAACATTGAAACACACACACACACACAGAGACACTCAGATAGTCATGGGATAACAACAGACGGGTCGCACAAACCTATTCATCTATTCTCAACATTGGTAAACAATGAGAAAAAAGAAGCAGGGCTTCTGAAATAATCATGCCTCGTCACCAAGACGGCTCATTTCACGCCGAAGGAATTCCCTCCCTTTATCTAGGCAGTAGAAAGTACTAGAAACGCAGATTCTCTGGGTGGAGTCGCAACTTTAATTATTAATGCGATGAGAGACAAGGCTTGGGCTTAATTCTCATCTCGTCATGCAATTATTGTTAGGTTTTCTTGTACCATGAGATGAATACTAGATATTGCTTTTTCCTGAACATCTTTTCTTGTCTACGAAAGAATTAGCTTTAAAATGGAAACAATTTTTAGTATTATTTATGAATATTTCTGCTTTGCCACGAAATAAAAAGATTTAAAAAATGGAAGAAAAAAAATTTTGGCGACACAAATAAAAAATAAGGCTAAAATAATAAAAAAAAAATGAAGATCTGGTTATCGGCTATTTTATAAACTTAGAAGATAGGGAAGAGTTGTTCCATTTTTTTACGCATCTAGTGGACAGGATCTTTAAGGAATCCCCTTCCCATATAAAACTCAACATTTTGAGAGTAGGCTAGCCAAGCTTTTAGCTCCATAAGGTTCATTGTTCATAATTATCTTTGTCTCCTTCTTTCACTCTCCATTTCTCTGTCCCTGTCTCTAACTCTGTCTCTCCCTAATTATTCCTTTGTATCTCCCACTCTCTCTTTTCTTTCTCTCTCTCTCTCTCTCTCTCTCTCTCTCTCTCTCTCTCTCTCTCTCTTATTTTCTTTATCTACCGTTTTTCTTCTTTTTTTTAACGATGACATCTTTTAAAATCCATTCCTTTTATCTTCCTTTTCTACATTCGCTATCCCTTCACCTCCAGAATCTCAAAAATCCTATAAAGCTTTTACTTCTTTGTTATCTCAAGTATGATGATAAAACTGCATATCTTGACAGGTGCGTAGGTGAGGTAAATATTGGTATAAACAGCTAAATAAAACAAATTAGAAAAATAGAAAGTTAGTTTGATAAATATTTGGACAGGTGGATAGATAAACAATTTGGCCGAAAAGAAAAATCGATAGGTAAATGGATATATAGATAGAAAGATAGATAGTTAATTAGAAAGACACATTTAGATGCAAAGGCTTTAAATACAAACAGAACGATAGAGATGTAATCAAATAGATAGATAGATAGATAGATAGATAGATAGATAGATAGATAGATAGATAGATAGATAGATAGATAGATAGATAGATAGATAGATAGATAGACAGACAGATAGATAGATAGATAGATAGATAGATAGATAAACAGACATAGAAAAATTATAAAGGTGTGTTGAACCTGTACAAAAAAGTAATTCCTTTAGCTCATGATTAGTTGTTTCAAAAGTACAATGCAAACTGTTACATCAAAAAACAAACAAAAAATGTCAGAAATCAATTTTGAATTTGTTAAGGTGCAAAGAATACTCTCCCCGGCTTTTAGGTCAATTTTTTTTTTTCAATGTGTGACTTAGTAATAGAAGAGGCTGTGTGTTAAACACACCGCATGGCCAGGATCATGCATTACATAGTTCAACTGTTTGGGAAAGGTTCCTCTAGATCTAGTACATAAACTGAAAATATGCAACCATAAGAGAGAGAGAGAGAGAGAGAGAGAGAGAGAGAGAGAGAGAGAGAGAGAGAGAGAGAGAGAGAGAGAAATTCAAAAGAGCGAGATTAAAACATATTTAGGGTTAACACGCATATATTTACCCACACTCCCAGCTTGGCGCATTGTGTTGTGCCATTGTCCTCTTGAAATGCTTGACACTGATAACAATCCCACACCCTGAGCCAAATTTGTGTGGGTTTTTTTTTCAGAATGACTTTGTCTTTTAAAATTTAAAAAACCCAGTCATTTGACTCAACCGGAAACAGACTTTGGGTAACTTCCGAAAAGAGATCCCATCCTCTGCATGTACTTTCTGAGATTAAGCGGCGTATTATAGTACTGTACTATCATTAGTGGTAGTAGAAGTACTAGTAGTAGTAGCAGCAGAAGCAGAAGCAGCAGTAGTTATAGTAGTAGTAGTAGTAGTAGTAGTAGTAGTAGTAGTAGTAGTAGTAGTAGTAGTAGTAGTAGTAGTAGTAGTAGTAGTAATTATTTGTTGTCGTTGTTGTTGTTGTTTTTATTATTATTGTTGTTGTTGTTGTTATTACTATTACTATTACTATTATTATTATTATTATTATTATTATTATTATTATTATTATTATTATTATTATTATTATTAATGCTATTTTATTATAACTTTATAACTGATTTCCTCATAATCATTTAGTTGTCATTAGTTCAATGTAATCTCAGCGCGGTTAATAGGCACATCATACAGCTTTACTGGGTGTGAGAATTTAAAAGAACACAACAAAATTGACCTCGACATGTATGACTTTTCACGTTTTGAAATAAACAAGAGGGCAAATATTGATAAAGTGCCTAAGTGTAAAGAAGTGACTGAGCATTCATTCTTTATGATGAAAAGAAGAAATGAAGGATGTGTCTGCAGATTTCGGTATCAGTCAGTTTGGGAGAAGATAAGATTACAGATAGGTTGATTTTAAAAGGGGAATAATCACGACCAAGCGACTAGCTTGTGTCACCCCAGTGTGGCCTACTGTCAGACCATTGTGTCACCCCAGTGTGGCCTACTGTCAGACCATTGTGTCACCCCAGTGTGGCCTACTGTCAGACCATTGTGTCACCCCAGTGTGGCCTACTGTCAGACCATTGCCCAACCAAAGGAAAGACGAGCAAAACAAAGAACTCAAGTTCAGAAACTTGCAAAAGAATCGTGGGAGAAAAATTGATTTCCTCTCATATGAATGCAAGTAAAGTTTTTTTTTTTTTTAATAACGTAATAGAATGCTTTAAGACAAAATGAAAACCGTTTCTCAGGTTACATTGTATTTATCCTACTTTGTGAACTATTCAATCGGATTGGAAAGTTTAAAAAGTTATCGTTAATTTGTTTTTTTTTCCAAAACTTGAAATAGACTACCAAAGTAAGCCTATTTCAATGTATTTAGAGAATCAAAAAGTTCAAGGATGAAACTCGTTAAACAATCAGGTGAGATCAGAAACCAAATTATCAGACCATGACCGCCATGCATTGAATCAAATGATATTTGAATAGCCTAACTCCTTTAGTTTGTGTTTTTAGCAATACACTGGATTAGTATGTTTACTTTACAGTCCCTGTTATCCAAGCTATGAGACATAAACTAGCATAATTATAATCTCTTGATTTCCAGCTTCAATAACAACAGTGACTGTTTTATAAATATCTTGAAATCAAGTCTCTAGCGAATTGGACCAAATCTAGAACGAATCGTTTGGCGTTGTTTTTACAGTCAACTTTGTAATGTACCGCAGATAATGTTTGACATGACCTTTGTTTTATAATAACGAGCTCCAAAAGTTTTTGCTTTGCTTTGTTTTACATGGGTAAATTTTGTTTTGCACATTAGGCAACTCTTTGTGAAAGATTGTCTTGTAAATGTATGTTTGTCAGGTGTTAAAAGATGTACAGTACATTAAAATTGAAACGAAAAGCATAATTATTGTAATAATCGGTGGCGTTCTTAAAGGAAAAAAAACGCGTTTTTACACCAGCCTTGCCTTGAGCAATTAACACCCATAGCTGAAATTTTGGACTTATGTTAACTGCTTGCAAGACAATGAAGATGATGGTTGTTTTTTTTTCTCTTCTTCTTCTTCTTCTCCTTCTCCTTCTCCTTCTCCTTCTCCTTCTCCTTCTTCTTCTTCTTCTTCTTCTTCTTCTTCTTCTTCTTCTTCTTCTTCTTCTTCTTCTTCTTCTTCTTCTTCTTCTTCTTCTTCTTCTTCTTCTTCTTCTTCTTCTTCTTCTTCTTCTTCTTCTTCTTCTTCTTCTTCTTCTTCTTCTTCTTCTTCTTCTTCTTCTTCTTCTTCTTCTTCTTCTTCTTCTTCTTCTTCTTCTTCTTCTTCTTCTGCTGCTGCTGCTGCTGCTGCTGCTGCTTTTTTTCTTTAGAATAAGTGATTTACCCACCACTCAATCAGAAAAAGAAATGTTTTACAATGTCTATTTTTAGTAATGAATAATAAGTCTTTGTGCAAAAAAAAATTTGATACAATGGAATTATGTTCTGTATAAAAAGTCTTTGAAAACTCCATACATTTTTATCATCCGATGATCAATGAGGATAAAAAAATTAATTAAATTACATTTGGAAAAACATTAAGCATTATGTATTTTTAGCCTAAAAACTAGTATGTGTTCATTATTGATCATTAGCATTTTAGTGGTGCTAAAAGTAAGTGCTATCCGTTGAGTTTGCAACTTATGACTGCTTAGATCCCCAAGAGTGTTTGCAATAAACGTGACGTACCTATCTTCAAATCATAACATTTAATTTGTAAAGGATAAAAAAAAAACTTGGGCAGATAAGAAATCCTTAATAAGCTATAAAAAATATTTATAATTCATGTATGAAATCAGAACAATGTTTAAAATCTCGTTTTTCACTAGGAGAGACATTGGTTTCGGTCATAGAAGCTTACCTTTCAGTTTATCTAGTATATCAGTTGTATGTAACCGCTGCAGAATCCACTGGGGTAAGAGATTTTCTTGGATTCAATTCTTCACAATGTTTCTTGTATCCAAAAGCAAACAACACGACTTTGTTTGTATCACAAGCCACATGATGTTGAGATTGTTTATTCAAATGTATTTTTAAGATTAGAAAAGTAAAATTTCAACGCCTGACACGATTGTTCGCAGAGTTCAGCCTAGCGTTGGAAGCTCCAGCACATCTCAAAACATGTACTGACACACTGCTTCTCACGGGACCGTGGCTTCTGATTTGACTATAGGGATGGTTGAAAGATAAAGAAACTGATAAGGTGTTTATATTAAGTCTTGCGAGAACTTTGATTAAATTTTATACTTTTTTATTGTGTCTCGTTCAGGGCGACTCTCGAGACATGTTTCTGACAGAAGAAAAAATCCTTTTGTTCACATGCTCTCAAAAAGTTTATTCTGCCACAAATATCTATATCCCTCAAATCTGCTGAAAAATTTGAAAAGGACAATAGGAAGCGAAGCTTTTCTCTACATTCTAGGCAAGAATAGTTGCCTTGCTAGCTTAGCAAAAAATGAATAGCAGTTTGAATGTTTATCACAAGTATATGTAGTTTTTCATGGAGTCCCTGCAAATGCCCGTTTAGCACAATTAATAGGCCTACGTCACCGCAACATCAGATTTCATTTTTAAGAGTTGGTTATAAAAAAAAATATTCCAAAGAGCTTCGATGCTATTATATGCTGATTGTAGAAAAAGAGAAAAATTATTCAACTATTAATATGACCTATTCACAATAAGGTGACCTCAGGTTTTATCTCCTTACCACTACAAGTTTCCTTTAGATAGGGCAGAGCTCAAAGATTAAGCAACTATAGCTTAGATATTCGACGTTTTGTTCAAGTATAGATTATAGGGTAAAAATAAGGAAAAATTAAAAAAAAAATACGTTATCTTGCCATAAAAGACAAATGAGAGACTCTCTATCAATTTTCCTACTTTCTCATTAGACATCCGCATCTTACCTTAATAGCTTACCTTGCGTAATCACATGTATCGTCTTCTATCAGTGTCAGACCACTTTGCAGATGGAATTTATGAGGAACGTGATGTTTTGAAGACACAAAATCTATTGTCGAGCGATAAATGTCATTTAAATTGATTTTTTCTGCAACTAAGGTAGACAAGTAGTTAAACACTAGCAGTAAACCAACTACACCTGCTAAAACAGCTATTGATCGGGTCTAAACCACGCGGTTCAATTTCCAGGAAATGTTGGAGTAAACAATCTCAATATTTAAAAAAACTAAAACAATAACTTACATCATTAATTAAACATGCCGTTTTAAAATTCTATGTTTTTTGCATAGAGATACGACTGTATATTCTCAGATAATTTGACTCTAAGCCCCTATACACGAGAATTCATTTTAACCTCCAGGGTCTGTATACAACATACATGGAAAACCAAAATATTTAGAGCATTCATTTACACAATAGACCGTCATATCCTTTACAATGTGCCTGGGTGCACGGTGCTTTCCAGGGTTTAGCCGACACAATTAAGTTGTAAATAGGCACTGGATCTCTAGTTCGAAAGGCAAGGGTTTGTAACAGGAACTGGCGGAGGATGGAGCCCTATTACCTCCTTGTCCTGTACAGTACAGGTAAGCGGGCATAAGCATTACGCTACCACACGGGTCTGATCGTGCTTTATGCCTGAGATATTGTGAACAGAGTAAACGGACACACGATTCTCTTCAAAATACATCGATTGCAGTCATAAGGTTTTGATCCTTTGTCTGTGTTTGATTACCATTGGCCGACTGCTACGTCCATAAATTATTAGTGATGAGGCGAAAAGCATGCAGAAAGGTTAGCCTAGCGGTTTCTCTGATGGCAGTCAATGCACATTTTGTATTTCAAACGGACAAGATCTTCAACTAGCCAGGGGGTATGGTCTACGATGCGTTCACGCGAATTAGCATAATTTACGCGTCTTCTTACTGTACAGTTAGGGTAGATAATTTGTACTTCTGCTGTAAACCAGATTTTGATATATTTTCAGCTATGTGAAGTTATGAAAATCTTGTTTTACCTGAGACCAGATGATAAGGCACGCTTTATGAACATAGTTTTAATTCATTATTATCACACACACAAATATTGATCAAGCTGTTCGAAATTATTCTTTTCTTTCAACTAAGAAGGAAGATATACTCAATTAGGAGTTAACTCAGATACTTTAAAGAAACTAGAATACGCCATTCTAGAGAAGAAGGGCCAGGCGCCTATGCTGATATAAAGAATAGCACAGTTTCGTACTTGTTAAAAGGAACATTTATAAAAACTTACAAAATTATGAGCTTTAAACCAGCTTAATATTCTTTACGTTGCAAGATTGTTATTTGGTTTCACAATAACATATTTATTTTGAGTTGGTATTACTAACAGTCTTAAATCAATTCACACTGGGTTTGTAAAACACTTATAAATCAGTCAGTTTATAGGATTGTGACGCCTCTTCTGTGAGAACCTAAACACAGATTTACCTCTATTGAATAAACTTATTGACAATGCACACAAAAATTGACGTAGCTCACAAATATATCGGCCGCACACTTGTGTTTTTCCTCAGGAGTGTGCCCTGCCCCAAAACTAGTGACTCAGTTCCTGTTTGAATGAATACAACGTAATAACTAAGGTAGAATCGAATTAAGTCGTGAGAGGAGACAAATATTAAAAAAAAAAAAAAAAGAAAGAGAGAGAAGAGAAGAAAATCCGCCAGTACAGTCATCGTGGTGAAACGTCAGGGATTGCGTGTTACAAAAGAAGTACATACACGCATAGGATAGCTTGCTTACTTAGGAAAGGACTATCGATCTATGTGTCTCCTATACTGACGATAAGGTAAATGGGGATAGGGATGGGAGGGGAGGGGGAGGGGAGACATGTAGACAGCTGCAGCTGTTGTTGATAAGTTGACGAGTATCTTGAGTTTGGGGAAAGATGCTGTGAAAACAAAGGCAGGTTGACCGACTGTCACAGGACTCATGTAGAATAGGAGAAATTAAAGAGAGGACGGGGGAAAACTGTGTGAGAAAATCTGTAAGAATGAACAACGTTGAATGGGAAGTGAGATAATGCGGATATTCATCTATAAAATGTTGTGCGAGAGGGGAAAAATCAAATAAAAAGGAGTCCATAGACTGGTAAGACGATGGGGAAAATAATAATAATGATTATGAATGGACAGCCTATTAAAGTTCTGTAACAGGTCCTATGAGAATGAAAAAGGTAAATATTTAGAGGTGGGGGGAGATGAACAGAAATGAAGATTGGTTACAGGTGTGATAAATGTGCAAGCCAGCAACATGGACATGCATTTTCACAGTGCAAAAAAAAAGAGAGCAAAACATATGAGAAGATGTAAAAAGTTGGCATAAATTGAGAAAGAGAAAGACAGAGAGAGAGGGAGGGGGGGGGGGGGAAGGAGAGAGAGAGAGAGAGAGAGAGAGAGAGAGGTGAGAGGAGGGGGAGGAGGCCAATTAGTTTTAACAAATTAATTCAGTCCGAATAAACAAATTGATGGTACTGAAGAAAAAAATAAGACAGAAAATCTATTTATAAGATTTCCCGCTCATCTAATCATCCATCACCCTGTTTAGAGTGAAATTCATGGAAAAGTTAGACAAAGTAATACTATGAAAATTCAGGAGTGCGTAACAGCACTGTCCTTTTTACATTTTTTACATACTTCAAAAAAAAAAAAGTCCAAATCAGGGCTCCAAGCAACTAGTCAGTTTGTAAACATTGTTTTTATAACTCCAGTAAGCCTGGCTTTTTAGACGAAGATAATATTTTTTTTAAGCAAAGATCAAAATGTCAGGCAGATTACTTTATTGCGATCTTTAAGTGTTAGCCATTGAATATTGTCGGGTCAGCACTGAGTAGGAAAGTTAAGTAGTAAATTATTGTATGTTTGTTTGTTGTTTGATAGAATTTCCATAACGCGGAGATCTTAGGCCATTTGGCATATTACTCGCCCACCGTCGGACAGGGCAGAACTGAAAAGATGAGGCCTTAAAGTCAGCTAACGTATGGTATTAGGATAGTTTGCTAAGAAGGTCCCTTGTGGCTATCATGGCGGACGATCTCATCTCACAACTACCACCATAAATATCTAACTACTTAGTCAGGAGTCTCTTTAGTAGGTGGCTTAATTACGGGAAGATTAAACTGGAGGAGAAATGGGAATCAGTCACGGCATTTTATAATTTCGAGAACGAGACAGGATAACTCCTATTGAGATAATTAGTGGTGGTAAAACAATTAGATTAAATGTACTTGGATATTGAAAAAGGAGGATTATATTGTTGTCGATATCACGTGTTGTTTTATGGATATCAAACTTACATCCCATCAGGCACGGAGGAACTGAAAAGTTGAGGCTCTTCACTCGCCTGCCGACAATGGACAATGGGGGGGGGAACTCGAACCCGCAAAGAAGGTCCATATGCATGTCAGGGCAGGCGTTCTTATTCCATAGCCACCAACCCTTCTGATAGACAGTTGAACTGAATGAGTTTGCAATATTAGTCTTTCAGTGGGAAAATAAGATGTATGTGGTACATGATAGCTGAGAAAAGGAGAGAGTGAAATCGTTTATTTGGGGACAATATAGGGCAGGTTGTAATCTAATAATGTATATAAATATATCTTGTTTAGAAAGTACAAAATTAGTAAAGTACTTAACTTTAAGATTAAGGGAGCTCAATATATAAATCAGGTGCTTTTTATTGCTGCAAAAAGAAAAGATTTTAATTCAGTAACTGAAAAATAGATTTAAGTTTTTACCATTATTAGGAAGTTATTGATCTAAGCAAATTTTTTCCCCTCATTTTCATTATTTGATAAAATTTAGAATAATCGGTTGCATTTTGTTAACACAAATACTGATCTAAAGAAAAGGCGAAAACTCCAAGCCTTCATCTGATTCAGTTTAATGTTGGATGATCACTTTAGTTTCCACAAGTTCCCTAGCTGATAGCAATACTAGGTTTTCATGAATGTCTCTTCCTGTCTTGAAATATCAATCTTTACACCATAATGCAGTTCATTGTCTAATTTCATTAAAAAGAAACAGGTTATTATTATGAAATGCTTCGAGAAAAGTAAAAAAGAAAAAAAATCGAAAATAAACATTCTGTACCGTAACGCATTCTGAGGAGCCTATAAAGGCCTAAAGCTTTGGTAACATGAAGCAAGATGTTGTTTTATTGGCATGACAAAAGATGATACACGTGTATAATTGTTTGAAGTGATGGGAAAGTCAAGCGTGTCTAACATATGGAACGTTTGTTACATTTCATGCCCATTGTCTTTATCAGTCTCTGCTTAAAATTGTCTACGAGAAAGATAAGAAAATCCAAACAAAACATGTTCGTGGAAAAGCGACCATTAATAGTAGAAGTTGGTTACAGAAAGAATAGACGAAAAAAAAAAATAACATAAAGTTATATGTCATAGGATGTAAAAAAAAAAAAAAAAACCGAATTATTCGTAAAGTATTAAGTTAAAAAAAATAAACACTTTATGGAGAAAATCTTATCGAAGTAGTAAAAAATATGACACATTTTGTTTGTCTTTCAAACGGTAAACTGAACGATCGGCGATCGTGCAGAGGTTGATTTTCCCCCCGAGCCGATAGTTTACCGATAGTTATCGTCTCGTCTCCCACCTATTTTTTTTCAAGCCAGTTTTTTATCCTTTTCCACGATGGCGTGTACCCACATCTGTGCCTTGCATCATCTGGTTTGAATAAATAAACCCGTAACCCAATAACCTATTTTTTGGGTTGTTGTTGGTAAAGAATATGAATCTACCGCATGTCCATATCATAATGTCTAGATCAGAGGACTTTGTGAGAATTATTCACTTCTCTTGCCTATTAGATCTTAAGGTGAGCAGGCTCTAAAGGTCTGGCGGCAATGGCTGCCCAACAACATGGTACAAAGTTAACCTACAAACCGTACTTACCTCCATCGAGTTCTCCGCCAATTATGGTAGACTAATTCTGTGCTTTACCTAACTGTTTTTAGATCCTTTTAAAGCATATTAGAATGTAATGAATTTTCGCGTTATGTGCATGAAAGTGCACTGCCAAGCGGGAATTCTTAGTCACGCAGTTATTTAAACCTACATGATAATGAATGTTTTTTTTTTAAAAATCTGTAAATAGATTTTATAAAATTAAAATTAGTTATTTGACATCGGTGTATAGTAATGTTTTTTGAGAAGTTAAAGGTCATCTAAGTTTTTCGACGAATTTTTTTATGGAGACAGAAATTTGGAAAGAAGACAAAAAAGGGAAGAAAGAGGCAAGACAGGAAGAAGTATGTCCCCTAACCTAGACGTGCTTCTATGCTGCACAGCGGGGCTTTCTTATGGACACATAAGGTTGTGAGAAAACAGCGCACACGGCATGCCATGTGATAAGGATAATGAGTTAAAAACTCTAGCTAATTGGCTTTGGCTATGAATTTTTTGGGACCATAACACGAAATATTACATTCATGTTAAGAAGAGTTGATTTTAAAAAAAATTCCGACTGTTTTTGAAAGTTTCCTAATATATATTTATAAAAAAAATGAAGTAATTCTGATTTTCTTTTCAAGAAATGATTGAGGCTTTCAAATTCTATTTTTTTTTTTTTTTTGATTCCACAAGATTGCACCGCATAATAAAATTTGCTAACAAGCAATTTGAAGAAGGTAAGAGGACTTGAGTTGGGGAAAAGATCACATGTATAAAAAAGAAAACCTTTTACATTCTGGACATGTTTTTGTTACTAGACTTTGATTCTTCATATTTTCTTAACCATTGTTTGATGCCATAATATTTTTTCTTATTAATGGCATTCTCTTAACCACCGGTATATCATTTTAACTGCAAGGGAAATAAGAAAAACCGTAAGGTCCAAAACCATTTAGTCTCTTCTTTTTTTAAACAAAA